>JAAGNO010024632.1:0-27129 GCA_033439905.1 Ceryle rudis
GGGGGGGGGGCGAGGGGCGGAGGGGGGGGGCGGGGCGGGCGGCGCGGGCCGGGCGGGCGGGGCGGCGGGGGGGCGCGCGGGGGGGGGGGGGGTGGGGGCGGGGCGGGGGGGGGGGGGGGCGGGGGGCGGCTCGTCGTCTGCGGGAACAGGGCCCGAGCACTGAAACGTGGGCCGGGCGGTCCGAGCTCCCGTTTTGACGTGGGAAGGGAACGCTGAGCAGCTGCAGAGCGGTGCCGGCAGCTCGGTTGTCCCTCCCGGCGGGGCTGTGGCCGTTCCGCGGCCGCTCCCCACCCGCTTCCGTAGAGCCCTTCATGCCCGTAGAAAACGAGCTGAATAAATGATAAGGTTTCTGCTGCTTGGTATAGATTGTGTGTCATGCGTAGAGGTCATCGCGGCACGGGATATCGGCGGTTAAGTAACCGCGTTTTCAAGTTACAACCGGTAAAAATGGACTTGAGCTTACTTGAGCCTTTCGGAATGTTTGGTGGGCTGTCAGTTCAAAGCTATTTCCTTCCTGGGAAGGCTGGAGGTGGTACTAGTGCTTGCCATATAAGTGTCTAGTTGCTGAGCAACAGAAAAAAATGATAAAATTACCGAATTCTGAAGTATTTGTTATACCCATAAATGTCAGAAGTGGAAAGGAGGTGTGTTTTCACTACATCTGCAGGCAAATTGCTAGCTGCGAGGAACAGACTGTATCTGCTTTTGTAATCTAATGGGAGAGCTGGATGTAAAGAGAGCTTCTAAATAATTACTTTTTGTTGTTTAATTCTCTCCTGCCTAGCCAAACACCCAGAGATAAAAGCATTGATGAAGCCAGACTACAACTTGATCTGGGTGGTTGTGCTGATGGTTCTCGCGCAGTTGACTGCATTTTATCTAGTTAAAGACTTGGACTGGAAGTGGGTAATCTTCTGGGCATATGTTTTTGGAAGCTGTATTAGCCACTCCATGACTCTGGCTATTCATGAGATCTCTCACAACAGTGCCTTTGGCAACAACAAAGCAATGTGGAATCGATGGTTTGGAATATTTGCCAATCTCCCCCTTGGTCTCCCATATTCCATATCCTTCAAGAGATACCACATGGATCATCATCGTTACTTAGGAGGAGATGGAATTGATGTGGACATTCCTACTAACTTTGAAGGCTGGTTTTTCTGCACCCGTTTTAGGAAGTTCATATGGATTGTTCTTCAGCCTTTTTTCTATGTGATTAGACCTCTCTGCATCAATCCCAAACCCATTACTCGACTTGAAATAATCAATTTGTTGGCTCAGCTTTCCTTTGATGTTGTGATCTATTATCTATGGGGAGTCAAATCCATTTTTTATATGCTTGCTGGTTCTGTACTCGGACTTGGGCTGCACCCAATTTCAGGACACTTCATAGCTGAACATTACATGTTTTTAAAAGGACATGAGACTTATTCCTACTATGGGCCACTTAATTTGCTCACTTTTAATGTTGGCTATCACAATGAACATCATGACTTCCCCAACATTCCTGGAAAGAGCCTTCCACTGGTAAGTTTACTTCTAAGGTTATTACTTTTTTTGTTAAAATAATGTTGTCGTTTACTTGAAAATCTGTTAGAACACAGATACAAGAATGGAATTTGGGAGATAAAAATACAGACCCCCAAAAAAAGCCCCAAAAATATAAGCCATAAACAAACCCCTAAACTTAACCAAAAAAAAAAAAAATTTTCTTTTTAAGTTGAGTGATGAAGGCGGTAATTACTTAAGATTTTAGTGGTATCCTGAACAAGTTTCCAGTGTGCTCGCTGCTCAAGCCTCTCCCATAAAAAGAGAGGGGAGGAAACGCGTGTCTTACAATTTGCGCTAACTTTAGTATTCTATAATTACAACCACCATTCTGTAGTCTGTTTTTAAGTATGTAGGAGACTAAAGTTGCAGATGCCTTCAGAGTTCAGTTGTTTCAGTCTTTGCAGTCTTCGGGACAGCGTTGTAACGCATGCTTATCCTTCAATCTCTTCCATCACTGATGTTCTCTGGGGAGGGGGAAAAGAGGCTTTGAGGTACTGCTAGTGTTTGTTCTACTGTTGACAAATGTTTAATAGCTTTCTATTTTGGAGCAGCTCAGTTTCCCCTCGTGAGAACCTTTGTACCCTAAGTAAGTATCATCTGCACAGAATTTAAGGCTTCAAAGCTAAGACTTTGACCTGTCATGTGATTTTTTTCAAACTAGTTTCTCCCTACTTCAGTCTTTGCTTGTTTCTTTTAAGCAGGTTAACTTTCATTGTATACATGCTCCCCAGTTGGAGCATGGGAACACAGCCTTGCAGGGTTACACCTAAACCTCATCTTCAATGAAAAGTGGTTTTCCTCAGACACTAAATTTGCAATTTGATAGCAGCGGTTGTGTTGGTCACTTGGTGACCAACTTGGTCACTTGCAAGCTTGTGCCATTGGAGTCTAGACTTGATACCTCTTTCTGCTGTCAGAGGTGGAACTGTAGATGAATTAACTGCTCCAGTGCTTCTTTAGCAGTGCCTTTAAAATCTGTAATTTGATTTTTTTGTTTGTTGTCTTTTTTGAGAAAAAGACAGATGACTTCTCTTATTCATAGATTTCATCTTTCAAATAGAGCTCAAGTTGCTTTAACTCACCTTTGATGCCTAGATCTGTGCCGGTGAACCAGCATTTCACTTCTTGCATCAGTATTTTAAGTTGTAAATAGAGAATGGTATTTATCTAGTATTTAATGGTGGAGATAAATGTCCAGCTCTGCCACAGGAGTCTCAAATCTACAGCTCTGATAAGAAAACAAAGCCTTCTTTTAGAACAGCATAGTTAATTTGATTGGACTGGACTCTGCTATGCTGTGTGCTAAAGATCACTGAAGTGCTGAGCACTTTATTCCAGCTGGGATACTGGTGAGCTGAGAATAGTTCTGTGGAATAAAAATTTACTGTCTTGATGCACTATTCTGTAGGTGGGATAAGGGATCAAAATGATCTTCAGCTCCAGACCAGGCATGCAAATATCTTGGGTTTGTTGCTTATACAGATTGTTTTCTTCTGTCTAAAGCTATGGAATTTAGTGAAAAAACACTTTGGGTCTGTTCATTTTTTTAAGGCTTTAGGTGTCTGGCCTTAAATACCAGTAAGGATATTTAACTGAAGCTCCATCTCTCTTGGTTTGAAACAGTGGTCTAGTCAGCATGTACGTCTGAGAATAAAGTCTATGGAAGTGGTTTGTTTATATTCTTTAATGTCTGTCTGCAGAAATGAAATGCTCCTCAGAAATAAGATGTTTCTCGAGGTTTGAAGCTCCATTTAAAAATAATTGTGTTAAACATTTCTTCCTGGAACTCAGAACATCCATTTTAGTGATACTCGTATACCGGTGAGTCAGTGCTGAACTGAGTCACTCACTTCCACTAGCAACCAGACTGCTTCTGTGATCTACATTCATTCTGTAAGCAGCACAGCAAATGGACTTCAGTGTTAGCAGAATTTGTTCTGGTTGGTATCAATATACAAGTTTCATGTGAAGCTTATTTAACAACCAGGGCGTTGCTTCTTCTTTCAAGAAACTGTCACATCATGGCACTAGTGGCTTTTCCTGGGGAATTTAACATAAAAAATGAACCTCTAGTGCTCAGCATCCAGGTACGTGTTGAGGACTGTAAAGTTGTCACAATTGGTGCTAATATAAATAGTAAATAGACCCTATATCTCCTCTTTAGGTGAAGAAAATAGCAGCTGAATACTATGACAACCTGCCACAATATAACTCTTGGATAAAAGTACTGTATGACTTCGTGATGGATGACACAATCAGCCCATATTCACGCATGAAAAGGCAACTGAAGGGTGAAGTGAAACAAGATTAAACTTCTGGCAACCCAAAAACTTTGAAATGTCTGCTTGCTTTAAAGTGGCTGGTATAAGATCTCTTGCTAAAGCTGTTCACTGGTGTCCTGAATTAAGATCTACAGCAACATAGCAATGCATCCTTAAGGACTTTGTAGCAGACTCCTACCAGATGTAACATTCCTCACACTCCTCAGATCATTGGTTTAATGTGTCTTATGTTTGCCTAAGGATCAGTGTTACATGCATAATGCTAAATTACTTTGTTACAGAATTTACTTTGGCAGGCGTTAAATCTGTATGACCTTTAATATTTTAGAAGTTCTCAATGTAGGACACTGCCCACACTGTGCTATTTAGATGACTGTACTTACCAGTTAATTCTGAACTAACATGATTTGTTGACTTCAACCTTCCGTTGAATCCATCCTGTAACTTAGAGGTGGAAGAGCTAAATTTGCACAGAAATGTTAAGTCTGCTTTTGTTTAAACACATAGTGCGTCACTTGAAGCATTGCTTTGAAGTTCCACCTTTTCTACTGAAAGTACTTTAAAGGAGTGATCTATCAGAATGAAACTGCCATCTTTGAGATGGCTTGTGTGACTTCCTTGTAAAAAAAAGAGGGAAATTCAAGGGTATTGCCAACTTTGTGGCTCCCTGTTTACTACCCAAGCTGCTTATATTAGCATATAGCTTGAGCAGCTAGCATTTAGAATTGTTTTGTGTCACTAGATAACTTAATATAACCAAGTAGGGTTTTTTTCACATTGGGAAAACCTTGTTACAGTTTGTTTTGGTGTTTTATTATTCTGATCTGCAAAGAAAAATTATTAGGCTTGTCTTAATTGGTTCTGCTGTTACCATGGTGTTAAATGCTTGATCTATACTCGGAAATTTGGCTTGTATGGAAAATGAATTAATAGAAGCTGATACTGTTCTGTCCAAAAAGGCTTGGTACAGCTGCTGACAACTCTGCCTATTAAGCATATGAGCTGTTTGTGTACACAGAAAGGTGTTGCTATATGTTCTTGATTTTTTTTTTTCTTCCCCCCCCAACCTATGGTACCCTCCATAAACAATGGTCTTTCTTACATATTAAAATGTGGTGAGAATACAGGTTGTGATATCAGATTTCCTGCTTAATAAGGTTTTGTAATTGGGAACAGAGAATGGATAGACTCTCTACATACCTCAGTACAGTATATTTGCCTTTTATCATCTAATGTGTTGGTGATGGTTTTAAGCTGTCAAAGATGGCCTCAAATTGCTCTTAAATATCAAATGGTGATCCTGTGGTATGGTCCTCGCTTACCTGAGAGATGTAACCTGACGATAGTGGAAGTCTTGGCTGCTGTCCATTCTGGTCTGCTGTAACTTAATTTTTAGGTGCCTTCAACTTCTGGGTTTTTTTGGTGTTTTTTTCCTGTGAAGAAACTGAGTGTCTGACAAGAATGTGTTGGTACCTTTTATCCTTGCTTGACTGTGGTCCTATTTTTAATGTGTGTTTTAAGTGTGGGCCAACCATTTTCAAAGTGACTTCATTATGATGCCAATGACATGTTAGCTAGCCAGAATATCGCTCAGGGAAATACCAAATATATTTTATCCAGTATTTTTACATGTAATTAAAAAGCAAAAGATTAAAGTAATACTGGGTGATTTTTTTTTTACTGATCCCTTTATTCTGAAGGACTAAACTTTAGAGAAGTGTTTTTGTATTTTTTTTTTTAAAGCAGATGCAAGACCTGTTATAGTGAGTGGTGGCTTAGATGAACTGTAAAGAATGATTGCTTTACATTTGGGCTCAAAAGAAAACTCACTTTCATTGAAGAACATGACTAGGCTCAACAGGTTGCGAAATGCTTTCCTTTCAAACCACTTCTGAATGACTGCTCAATCTAAGAAGCAAAAAGTGGAACTGCATCTTTTTTGTGTTCATGGCTTACTGTTAGCTGGATGAAGGATGGAAAGTGTCTCCAAAAACTTTTGCAGCTAAAAGCTGAAGTTAAGAAATTCATTATCCTGGAGGAATACTTAAGATAACCAGTTCAGGGGCCAAAATTTTATACTTGGGCTTAGTTACGTACTTCATGGAATCACTTATGCCTCTTGCTGCCCTCCCAGTGGAGTGGGTAGTTTGTGTGAATTCCTGCTTTTAAACAGGACTGAAATTGCCACCTCTTGTTTAAAATAGCAAATGTTGCTTTAATGTAAGGTGTTCTAACTAGGATCTTCCCCTCCACCTCGGATTATAAATATGCTATTTTCACGTTAAGAGTTGCAGAATAGGAGGGAATTCTGAGCGAGATATCTATGCTTGCTATAATCTTTGTGAAACATCTGCCCCAGGCTCCTTAAGGGAGAACATTTACTGGACTAGGTTCATCTCTGAGACTGTGAGACTTAAGTTTGGAACTAAACTGTGGTCTCATTCTTGCAAGCATTGGTAACTACCATCCTTAGGCATATAATTCCTGTGTAATAATACACAAAAGGTCTTGGCATCTAACTTCTGTAGTAGGGATTTTGCCAGAAGCAGGTAACTTGGAAGTTAACCTATATTGCAGCATAGGTTCATCTCTTAAAAATCCAACACAACCATTGAAAGCATTTTCCAGTCATACTTACAATGTGGTGTTTAGTTCAAAGGCATTGCACAGAAATAAACTTCTTTTTAAAATACATATGAACCATCTACTTACTGGCTTTTTAAAAAGAATTAAATTATTTTCCTTCATGTTATTAAAATAAATCTGGCAGAAATGAGTTAGTATATTTTGTTAAAATACTTGATTGGAAAGTTAGAGTGAGCTTTGACTAACTAGTGAAGCCTTGAGCATTAAGAACCCTGACAAGCTATTTTTTTTTATAATCTCTTCAGATGGAATGAGTTAACTTTGGCCTTACTATATGTTGTTAGGCTTTGTTACTTTCTGTGACAGTAAAGCATCTTTGTTAGCTTGACAAACCTTTCCTTAATGTGAAATCAGCCATGACTTTAACTGTCAAAACCACATCTGACTTTGGGTCCACTGTGTTGAATGTGTCATCCAAGTATTTTTAGCTGCAGTTAAATGTGCAGAGTTCTGAATCCCCTTCAGGGCCTTCTGAGTAATTTAAGAGGTTTTTGGAATAATCGGCCTTGTGTAGCTTTTAATCCCCTTCCCTGGCCCCAATTATTTGAAGCTGCTTAGGTGCAGTAAGTAAGGCATCCTGGAATCTGATCACATTAAGCATGAGTTTTCCCACAAGACAGGTGTGGGTATATTCTTCTTTCAAAACAACTCTTCCCTCTGGCATTCTTGTTTTGCTGTTGAACCTGTCTGCTCCACAACAGCAGCCAAATAATGTGTTAAATGGGTGCATCTTTTGGGCTAGAGAGCTCCATAGTTTTGGATCCAGGGCAAGACTTCCTATCTGAAACCAGAGGTCAGTTGAAAAATAATTAAGACTTTTGGTTCTGTGTCTCACAGTTCCTCTGGTTAAGTTTTTAAATGTGGCCAGCAAGCATTTAACACACAGGGAGAAGTCTACAGCTGTTGAGAAGTTAATCTGTTCTGGCTAAGTGGACACCATTTGATAATAAGCTGAGTGGTTTGCCTCTGCCACCTTGGCATTTACTCCTGCATTGGATGAAGTGTCATGCCACAGCAGAAGTTAAAGCTTTTCATTCCTTAGTTAATGATGAAGTTCAAGGACTGAGAATGTCAATGCTCTGTATTGCAGACTGTCACACTAATCCTGCTGGGCAAACAGGAGAAAAGTCACTTTCAGGTAGTGATCCTGCAGGGTAAGTGGTCTCAGACACAGCTTTTGGGAAGTGTACTTCACTGTAAATTGAAAGAGTCTCACAAGACTTAAGATAAAGCAAGTTCTGCTGTTTCAGCTTGCGCACTGCGAAGCACTGGAACTGCTGCTGGGCCTGCCAAGATTGCTTTTGAAAGGTTCTAGGAAAACAATCTGACATAGATGTGGCTAAACCACAAAGATATGCTGTTAGTATAGCAACCTGAAACTCAGTGTAGCACAATTATCTCCTCTTTATCAAATCCTCTATTTCACAATCAAGCCTGCTGTGGTACGGAAGACTTCAGTGAGAACAAAAATCCTGAAAACATTTCCTATTGAACCAAGAGCAAAGAAGCTTTTTTTTTTTCTTTCCTGACAGTTCCCTGCTTTACCCCTGCCCATGCTGAAGTTAGCATCTAATGTGCTCTGAGGCAGAATCCTTCTTGTGATTTAGATACGTGGCTCGCCTCAGGAGAAGGGAGAGAAGAATGGCATGACGAACAATTTCTTGATCTTGTCACAACAGAAACAAGATGACTGGAGGGAAAACCTCCTCTAGGTGTGTCTGTGAGGAGGGATGGTAGCTGCATGTGCAGAACAAAGTAGTGGTCTCTGTATTGCATGAG
This sequence comes from Ceryle rudis, assembly GCA_033439905.1. NCBI lineage: Eukaryota > Metazoa > Chordata > Aves > Coraciiformes > Cerylidae > Ceryle > Ceryle rudis. The sequence continues at coordinate 8,259 of JAAGNO010024632.1, forward strand.
AAGGCTTGTTCCTTAGAGCAATTACCATTTTCTGTGGGGGAACAAGTACAAGGGATCTAGTATTCTATTTCTTATCAAGTTGGGTTGTTTAGGTGATAAGTACTATAGCCTAAGATGAATTTCCCCCAAGAAAAAGCAGTGTGGGTGCAGTACTTTCTTGTTTGAACAGTCAAATGGAGCTCAATTTGCCTACCCTCGTCTGCTGCTTGATGCACATTTAGCCTGGACAAGGTAAGCATGCTCCAGGCAGGTAAAAAGAGTGATGGCCTTAAGAATTGCTGTATCTGAAGTAAAATGAATCACAGTTTCAAAAATGGTATTTGTGGTATCATACACTGTTCTCATGGGGCTCCTGCTTGATTCTTTTTTCATGGGTCAACAACTCCAATAAGTGAACATATTACTGGTATAAAATCATTCACAGCTTAATTTCACACAGCTGGAATTTCCTACACAGCAAAACACTTATTTAAGAAAGGTGGTAAAAAAAGCCTGTAAAGTAGGTTTAGAGCTAAAACAGGAAGGAGGTTATGTGGCATAGGCAGATCTTGTATAGTTCTATACATGACATCAAAGTAGAATTTCACATTAAAATTAGTCACTTAACTTTATGTATTAATGGCATTGCCTCACAGTAACGAACATCCACAAGTGAAAGTACTCTGAGAGAAAATGATAATTCTTCATCTTGGATTCCTGGGAATCACTGTAATTTTTGAAACTCTAAGCCTGATTTACAAGCAGACACATCTCCTGTTTTATATGCAAGAACTTGATTTGTTAGTTATATGGGCCACAAGCTGAGTCACTCAAGTCTCAGGCTGCCCTAGAAGAGGGAGGGAGTATCACACCACGCTGTGCAAAAATCCCAGGTAAGTACAAGCTGGCATGAGTGTCAGTATTTCTAGAACAGAAGTCGGTGGTGATTAGCTACATGTAATAGCCTTCCACATTTACCTTTGGGGAAAATCACGCAAGATCTTTTGTCAGATGGCATTTCAGGAATCTAAAATGTAAGGCACTGTTCTCTCTGAAGGCAAGGTCAGTTGTGAAGTTAAATCAGGTTGCTAGCAGTGCATGGCCATTTGTTTAAGTGATTCACGATTTGAGTAGGGGATTAAATGATCTTCCTCTTAAGTACTGGAGGGGGAAGTTTGCAGAATAAATGTCATTTGCTAAAATTATTTTACTGTTGTTAATGTGGACATTTTATTACTTTGGTAACACCAACTTTCAGTATTTTTTTAAATTTACAAGACTTTGTGATATTTGCTAGCAGAAAGTATCAATTTCCTTTGCTGATTCTTGACTGAGGGTTACAGTGCTTTTAGGAACAGTAAGACTGGTCAAAGACAGGAGCTGAGATTACTGATTAAAGAAATTAATAAAATTATGATAGTGGTTAAAAATCCACAAAGGCTTGTAGGTAAATTATTTGCTCAGTATTGGTTACATTTCAGTGTTTTGTCTTAACTCAGATTCTTCCCCTTTTGCTAATGCCAAAAGTTCTGACCCTCTTTCCAAGATAGAATTTTTTATTAAAAAAAAAAAAAGCTGGGGCTCTTGGCCTGTTTCTTAAAACAGTAACATTTCACTTCCTCCAGAGGATAGCAAGACCAATTTCAGTTAAAATTAAAATCTGTAATAGAATTTTGCCATTGCAGAATTATCTGTTTAAAACAAACAAAAAGTAACCAGCTTTTTAGTTAACTTACTGTTTCAGATGTTTCTTAGATGGCTGTTAAATCATAAGACCATAGTACTTCTCAGCTTTCCAAACTACCTTTTCCTAGACAGCTTGCTGTCTGTAGATAGCTTCTTTTGATAAGGTGAAGGGAAGCTTTGAGGCCCTGTGCTGGCACAATCATCATGTGTCACTGTATTGGGAAAGGCATGATTAATGGTATGATCACATACAGTGTAGCATTTTCTCAGGCTACTTTCACACATTTGTTCTCTCAGTGATTCTTCCAGAGTCCTTGTTCTTGAAAACAGCTATTGGAAGAGTGTAAACACTTTGGAGGGTTGGCCTCTCTGCCTCTGAGGGATTTCCAATTAAGAGCACCAATTATACCAGAATGGTATTAGCTCTCTAGTGCTAAAATAATTCATTTTTAAAATGTAAATGGTGATAAGCAGGAAGTGTGTATTGTATCTTTTATTCTGGAAACAGTGACATTTAAAGCAGTAGGTTACAATGACCTTTTTCCAGGTACAGTTTAAAAAGTTGTGAGATTTAGTACAGCTTCTTTCCAACCTGTCTCTTGAATTCAGGTACGAGTATTATAAAACTCTCCACAAATGTAGAGTAAGTCTCTTTTAGGAATTGTCCAAATGTATCACCTGCACAGTGACTGATGCAGTTCTTCATACATTATTTGATCCTAACAGTGTCAAGATAAGAGGAAAAAATACTTCAGAAAATGGAAAAAAAAAATCATGCAAAGTTTAAAAGCAACTTTGTTAAATAGCATATAAAGTGAAACAAACCAGCTCTGAGTCACTAGCTATATTTTAAAACATTTACAAAGCTAAAGAAGGCAAAACCCCTTTACCTTGGCTCATAAATGAGGTTTTCCAGTGATAGTCAGCAGTGATATGTAACTAACAGAAGTCTTTGGCAGAGTCATGACAGCATTGCTAAGCTAGGTTCAGATCTCAGCTTCACTAAGCAGATACTTCCATCTTTATCAGGGGAGCTGCTGAATAGTCACTTTACTCCCCCATCTCATTCTGCCAAAATGAACAGACATGATCTTATTTTGCTAGTCTAACTTAACCGTAACTGGTTTTTAATCCTTTTCACTAGTCAAAGTGACAGTTTTGAGGGACATAATACATAAGAGATGTTAACTTCCATTGAAATAACTGGCTTCAGATGATGTCTGTTCATAACTTTAACAACAACTTATTGTGGTTTGTCTTCAGTCAACCAATTAAACCAAAACCTAGTTAACTCAACTCGAAGATGTGCATGGGTGGGGAAATAAGAATTAGAAGCACTAAATCAGTGAGATGCAGCTTTTTTTTCCTTTTTCTAATTTTCTAGTATTCATAGGAAGGTGTGTAGAGTTTGATAGACTGAATTTGTCTAGCAGATAGGAAGTAGCATCCAGATATAGGAAATGAGTTATCTGGTACTCCAGAAGATATTTCAAAATATCTAATTGAAAATTCTTCATCTGGATAAAGCAAATATAGGGCTCTGAGACCTGTGATATTTAAGCTAAATGTCATTTCTGGTTAACTCTTAAGAACCAGAAGGAGCATGTCCTAATACTTACCAGAGATTGCTATGTTAGAGGCGATGCTTTTAAGTTTTTGTGGCTCTTGCTTCTGAATTGTTTGCTTACAACAACCAACGCCATCTTTAAAGGGTCTTGGAACCAAAGATGACTTCTAGATCTTAGAACAATTAGTTAACTAGCTAACTTCTCTCTGGCAAGTGTTCAAAGAGAATATAGTAATGTATTTTGTCTGCGGTACTCTTGGCAACACATAGAGACCTGTGCATAAAAGCTCTGCAGCATTAAACTTCATTATAGTAATTAAGATGACTGAACAGCTTTCCTTTCAGTCATTAAAAAGAACAGGTCATAAGGAAACATATAGAGCAAACTTCCTTGACAAATGCATATAACAAAAAGACTGATAAGAAATAGCTAAGATGATAAAGTGTGTTTTATGACCTACCTCAAAATTATGTCTTTTGCACATTAACAGAAATGGTTGAGTACCTTTGACTGTCACAGCCATCTAGGGGGGGTGGGGGGAAGGTGTCACAGTGTGGCGCACTCTAAAGGCATTGACTTTTAACTGAAAATTCCACAGACATAAGAGGAAGAGCCAGGTCAATGACTGATAATCTGGGAACATGAGTGAGAAGGCCAAGGTGCCATACTAAAAAGAGTCTCATTAGCATGGTAATCCAGCTACATGCAGTGCATCATCTGCAGCTGAAAAGGGAGACTAATTTCTGACTTTGGGAAAAAAAATACCCCAAACCAAAACATCAGGTTTAATGCAGCAAAAGGTAGTATCAGTTTGAAAAATATGCAAGTATACTGCACCTTAACTACTCCCACCAGTCTCCAGCATGAAGGGGATTAATGAGTCTCACATGCTTGAAGCTTATCTTACCTTTTTTGATACTGAAGATTTCACTTTCCTAAAAGCTTCTTCAAAGTGTTTACGGGAAATCTTGATTTCTCCTTGAAGAACAAAGCATAATTTACTAAAATTGCAGCCAAGTGATTGTTGCATGTATTTTAAGGCAGCATTCATGAAACCTAACTAACTACATGTGCTAGTCAGTTGCATGAGATCTAATTCAGTATTGTTATGAACACCTGAACTCAGATTCCACGTAGCCTCCTGACTATGATCATAGGCAAGATCTCAATTCCTCTGTCCCTTGCACATTAAGCCAAAGTATACTTACTGTTTCAGAAAGTTATTTTAGTTATTAGTGTTTTCACCTGTAGATTGATAATTTCATTTTCAAAGATGCCAAGTTAACTGCAGTTTACATCAAATTTAGATAGAATTCAAGTCCCTTAACCCTTCTGGAAGTAATGCCTCATATCCTGGTGCTTGCAGTACTGGGCTTTATTTTCTACACATTTAATATTAAGCTTCTCTACAGAGTGTTATTTAGTAAGTATCTATTAAATCATTCCAGTTCTACTACAGGATGCTCAATTCCTAAATAACTGACTGACTTTGTATCATTGCCTTGTCTGGCATTACCCAGAAGTGATGAAAGCTTTCACTTTTACAGCTCCCTGTGTTTAAGTTTATGCAAATTGCCTTTTTGACTTTAATGCAGCTATCCACGGTAATTATTCCTAATCATAACCTTTTGAACTTTTTTTTTTTAGTATGCTAAAACATAAGCATACCTCAAATCATGGATTCTTCTGCTCTCAGAAGAAAGTGCCTTGTTTAATCTAGATTTAAGAATCCCAAGATACCACTACTATACAGGTTCATTACAATGCTAACATTATGCACATGTACCAAATATAAGACAGGTACAAAAAGTATGTGTTTAGAGTCAGTCTGGTGCATTTTTAAATGTATTTCATTACAATAATTTTTGCTTCCACATATGTACTGCCACTACCTTTGCATACATCTTTGTAATCTGAAATTAGATGTGCTAACATGAAAAAAGTTTCTTCATTAATATATTTGATGTCTAACAAAAATCTTCTGCTGATATAGCAAAAGACTACACAGAAGATGGAAGGCACTAAGTTAAACATGCTAACTTCTTTAAGGTATTAAACAAAACAGCAAATAGTCTTTTATTACATGTAAAGATGAAGGTTAAAGTTCAGTGAATTAAACATAAAGTCTTGCAGCTTTCTCATCTCAGTTCTATGAAGCTCTTACTCAAGGTTTCCACTACCATATAAAGTTACACCAGTATAAGTGAAGATGTAAATTTAAAATATCACCATTTTAACTTATTTCCCCAAGGAAACACTTCTTATAGTAAGGGAAAAAAAGAAAAGTTTAACTTGGGTCTGTCACAGATGCCACATTACTTTAAGATTGAGTTATCAAAACTCCGTAAAAAAAATAAAATTAAGATATGAGGATTTCATTTTGCTTTCACTTTTGTTTTTTACCTATAACTTTTTAAACAAATCATGAAAGAATATATAGCCTCAAATATAGGGAGGGAGGGAGGAAAGGGAAAATGGCATTCACCAGCTAGGAAGGTCAGTATGGGAAAAAGTTAAGGTGAAAGGGTCTTTGATACTAATGTAAGAGTGTTAGCTGTGGCTAGGCATGCTTTTGCTTACTGGTAAAGTACTTTATTTCTCACTGAAACTAAATTAGGCTACTTCATGCTTATTGCATTATAAAAGCAGGCACAATGCTTGATACTGTGGAGAATTTAGCTGTCAGCAATCTACACCTTGGCTATTCGCATTACCGTAGCTTGCCTTGGTTTCTCATGACAAAACTTTTCAGTCTAGGTATGAACATTTTATTAAAGCCATTCATATCAATAAAATAACAATAAATTAAAATAAGTATACCAAGAGGTAGAATATTTTAAAAATAAGACTAAATACTTAAACAACTTTGTATTTGGTTCTTGGTTTTTTTTTTCCTGTTTACATAGATGAGTGACAGATAGCTGGTTCACTCTCCACTTAATTGGAAAGTGTCAAGCAAGCACAATTCAACTGCAAAGGTACAAACTTTAATCTCACTTGTTAGACTGCATTTGCCCTTAACTGCTGTAACAAGAAGTCTCGTATACTCTTTGCTTAAGATGATCAGCTTTACAGAGTATGCAGGGGATGTGGGGTCACTGGTAATCCTTAAAAGAAAAACACTGCAAAAAGCGATACCTAGGGGCTAAGGTCATAGTTTAGAAGGTTAATGGATTCTCTACATTTGGTTTTGCAACTGAAATAAATATACAGTAAGTATTAAACTAAAATAGTTCAGTCAGGATGTTAACAGTAAGTCACCAAGATCAGATGGTGTTCATAGAATCATAAAGGTTGGAAAAGACCTTTAGGATCAGAGAGTCCAACCATTAACTCTAATCTACCAAGTCCACCAGTAAGCCATATCCCCAAGCACCATATCTATACAGCTTTTAAACACATACGGTGTTCACCCCAAGGTTCTGAAGGAACTTGTCTATGAAACGGCAGAACTGCTAGCTAAATTGTGTAATGTTACAGCCACCAGAGTATTGATAAACTCTAAAAGATTGTAGGAAATATCCTTTGGTGGGTGGACAGATGATTAAGTGAAATAGAGTGTTAAGGCTTAACGGTTACTCTTCAGGACAGAAGAACAGGCAGTGGGGTCCCACTCTAGCACTGGTGCTGAAACCAGTTTTATGAAGCATCTTCAGCAGTGGTTTGGAAAAGGGAGCCAGAAGTGGAAACTCCCAAGTCTGCAAATGCTGTTAAACTCTAGTGGGCAGTCAAATGCTGAGCCAATGATGAGGAACTCCAGAGGGACCTCATAAAACCAAAAGTCTGCACAATCTCCGTTGGGATTCCCCTGTGAAAAAAAAAAAATCCTAAAAAATAAAAATACCTTCAAGCAAACTACTCTTGAGTGTTAAAAAACCACACCCCTGAATTTATTCCAGGGGGAAAATATCAGGTATAACAGGGAGTTGCAACAGAGTTTCTACAGAATAGAAAGGAGTAGTCCTGATCTCAGCCAGGTAATTTTAAAGTACTGACTGATGAGAACACCCAGTATCCATCTCCAGTCACGTACAGAATGTGGGAGTCAGTTGTCCATGCCCTGTGGTAACACTGAAGGAAGAAACTGTCCTGTCTGTGTACACACACTACCCTTTGGAAGCTATAAAGGAACAACATCTTGAATCAGTAACCACCTTACATACTTTCATACCAGCCAGAGCTGACATCTTGGAAATCAAAACCCAAGGACGTCCCAAAGAAGCAGCTGCTCTAAACATGCAGCTCAAGCAATGCATGTATTATGGACTTGCTGGCTGCCAACACTTCCATACAATAAGTGCTCAGGCTGCAGTCCTAAATGTGAAGGCTCAGTTCAAGTGATGAGTATCTTAGAATAAAGCCTTCTGTATTCTGGTCAATTACAAAAATGAACAGGATAAATTCAGACATTTCAATCTCTAATCAAGGGCTTTTTCCATCTACAGCAAGTAAAATGGGTAACCAAGTCATGTAACACTGAAGGTTTTTACAGTTTATTTCCTGGTTTCCCTGCTCTAAATGAACATGTTAGTTCCTTCAAAACAAATACAAACATTCTGCTCTGTTAAACTGTTGTTAAAAACCAGATGAGACTGGATATGTGCTAGATCAAAAAGAATGATTCAAAGCCATTAAAATATAAAATGAAAAGTCACAATTCCATCTTTGCATCTTTCTATTTTGACTTAAGGATAAAATAACAAATGAAATTACTGTAAAAAGAAACCCCAGATGCACAGACACTTTATATAAAAGAGTTTAAATTTCCTGTCTGCACTGAAAAAAATAATAATTTAAAACCCAGGAAAATACAACAAAAAAAAAAGTGCAGGGAGGTATGGAAAAGGCAAACGTACTTGAAACAACTTATAACTCCCTGTTAAAGTCCTGGCAAAAGCCACTGATGAGGAAAACAACTAAGTAGATCAAAAATGGCACTCAGATTTTCCTAGCACCATTACTACTAGCTGCACGTGTTCCGGTTACACATTACAACTGTGTGCCAAAGGTATATGATCAGAACACGTGCAGTTATAACAGTACTCAAATCTGTAAATAACTCAGTATAATTAGTCTTTGATAGCGATGGGGAAATTTGGCAAAGACGTATTCAGTATAGTATAAACTGACAATTTATAATCTACCATTTAACAAACTTTTCTTTATGGTTACAAGGCTTGATTCTCTTAGAAGGAATTTTATGCTGCACCTCCAGCATAACCATTTTTTCCTGTACTCTTCCCTCTATCTGCTTCAGAGATTCCATGTTCTTGAAACAAACCATGACAGGTTTCTTTTGGCTCAGAAGTCATCAATCCTTTATGTACAGCATGCACACCTTTATGCTTGTCTTGAACTACCTTAAATGCTTTACATTACATTTATCTTCTCACTGTTCATCTAAGATTTTTGTAAAGCTTTCTTACCTTTTTTACTTGGAGTGTTCTGCAGAGCCATTTCCTGTCTCAAGGCGCAAATTGAAGCCTCACGCACCAGAGCGGAAAGGTCTGCCCCTCTAGATACAAACAGAATAGGCTATTTTGGGATGAATTTATCTTGTCTTTTGCTGATGGGATATAGAAAGGCATGACACTACAAATTATGTTAAGGTACTGGTTGTGCTGTCATAAACATTCATCTTAAGAACACTAGAAAGAGGTCCAAGGACTATCCAGAACTGCAGTCTTCATTATGGAGTGATGTACTTCAGATTTTAGCTGCATAAGATCAGATAAGTGAGAAGCAACAGAAGAGGCAAAACCCTCACCCAGCATCCTTTAAAATGCCAAAGGATTAATATTGTTGTTTGGTGGGAGCATGATACAGTCCTACAAGAGATTCAAATGGAATCACCCGTTATTACAGAAGGGAGTTGCCTTGCTCAAAGCTCCATCAACAGTCAACATCTCTTATAATAATAATATCCACAAACACGGTCAGATCAGTCTTCCCAAGTATTTGTTTCCAGTTGCCAGCTGTTGAACTTTTTCATAAGCCTTCAGACTAGTGCAAGTCACTGAACTAAAGAAAATTTTCAGCATTAACTTACAATGCTTCATTTGGGGGTGCTAGGAATATGGCTGTACTTAAAAAAACAGAACCAGAACCCAGCCACCCAATAAAAAAAAAACCAACCCACAAAACCACACCCCACAAACAAAAACCAAAAACCCAAACCAAAACCCAAAATGCAAACAACCACAAATATAACAACAAAACCAGCCAACCAAAAAACCCCCAAACCACCCACCCCCTCACCCAAAAAAAAGACAATGGGTAAAAGGGGCAGAGAAGGAAAAAAGTACTCATCTTTCCCAAGTATGAAACAATGACAAACTAAAAATACTGGTGAAGATTTTCAAGACTGAAAAGTGATACTGTGACAGGCAGTATGTCATATAATTTTCTGGAGTTCACAAAAGATAAAATATTAGCTATTAATAATTTAATAGATTAAAGCTTTTCGAAGTTTTGTAGATGGCAATTTTTTTTCTGACAGATATGGCTGTTAAGCTTTCCTAAAAACTATGCCTTGCTATTCCCAAAGCCCAAGTTGAAATAGGCCCTCATTACTTTGTCAAGCACATTGCTTTCAGCTGTGTGACAGAACAAGTTGGTTATGGTTGTTTAACCATTTTGCTTTCATCATCACTGAATACGGGTCCACAACTTAGAGGACTCTTTTATCCTCAGATTATGCAAGAATTATAAAACAAACCCAAGCAAAACCAAAAGTTCTCTACTGATCTGTATTTACAACATGAAGAGAACTATTCAAGATGAAAACTACTTTAGCATTCATATATTCCTACCTACTTCTTGGAAAAAAAAAGCAGACGTGTAAGCAAGAAAAATAGTGTAAGGGAAAAGGCTTCTAAACCCTGAAAGTGAAGAGATCCTCTTCAACATAACACACATTATCATACAGCATAAGACTGTTGGCACTGTGCATTAAAGTCAAAAGTGGAAGCTACTCACGTATAACAATCACAATGTTGACTGTAAGCGATTTCTTCAAGGCTTACATCAATATCTAGTGGCGGCCGGGTGCCATCCTAAAGGAGTTGAGATAATAATAAGAGAAAGATATGAAAACTAACTTCCTTCCTTCCACGCATGGCATCCCCAAAGTGATTAAGTTTCATGAATCAGGAATCATTTAGGGGTCCAACAAATTCCCTGAAATATCCACAAAAATCAACATTTTTCATCTCCAACCAACAAGGACAACCAGCCTGAAAAACATTTAATTATGAAATAAGTAGTGCTATATTTTAACTTCCTACCAACAGATTAGATTTTCTCTAACAAACTGATGGTCAGCCTGTCACGGGGCAATGTAACACTGACACTGCTCCATATCTGGACATGCCTTAAGTAGCTGGTTACATCAACAGCTCTGTTCAGCTGAACTTCCTCTAGCATTACTATGCATTGATATCAAATAGCTAAGCAATAAACATATAGACTGAGTCTTATACAATTAATTCATTTTTAAAGGTGATCTCTTTTATATTCTAGACATTTTCAAACTTAAAACTTTTACATTCTGGATTTCAGGAAATTTTACAGATACTGTAGACATTCCTGTAAACTTTTTTGCACTACTCTTCCATGTTATTGCTGCTTCCTCCATAAAGATCCCAGAAATGGTTTCTTTTGTAATTATTTTTACATCTCCAACAGCAAAAAAGCATTGAACAACATTCTAATTTGTATTTAAAACTAGCCAACAAACATTTCAAACACTGTAATCATGGATATTACATTGTAATCATGGATATTACATCTATTACCCTTAGATAACAGTAAGGTAGTATCATGGTAGTGCAGAGATTCTAGATGTCTGTAGTATCAAACAGTATGTAAATTTAGACATGAAAGGACACTTCTTGATACAACTGATATATTTCTGCCAGAAACTCATTTAACAGAAATACTTAAAAGACAGAATAATCAAGGACGAGGCAGAGTAAGGGAGCAACCTTGAATGAAACTTTGGTAGAATACCAGTTAGAAAGAGGGCGGAAAAAAAACCCCAAACAAAGAAAAAAGACAAAGAGCCTGATTTTGAAACATCTTGAAAGGAGAGATTTTAATGTGGAAAGACTGAAGCCTGGTACAATTTCATATGGGATACTTTAGCAGTTGTTGTACAAGACAGCAAGCCAGAGAGACAACTTCTCTGCTAAAAAGAAATATTTTATCCATTGTTCTGAGTAGCAACATACATTGGGCATTTTTTGAGTGGGATGATCTGCTGGCTCTGGAGATGAGATCAGTCGTATGTGCACCCGAGAAGCTTGATACAGCTTGCAAGAATGTAAGTAGTAACTTAAACATGCGAAGACATGCTCCTCTTGCATAACTAATCTGCAATTTGAAAGTGACCGATTTGTACAAGTTAACCGAAATAAAACTCTTTCACAACAAAGCTTCAGCCTATGTTTAAGCTGTTTGTCTTCATTACAATCTATTCCTTCCCAACTTCCTTTTCTATTCCTTATGCAGCCTTTGTAAGCATCCCTGTTTTCCCGCAGCAGCAATTCACAGTTTCCACATCCTGTCCATGTATTCCTCAGAGATTTCTGGGAATGCATCACCCAGAAGCCACTCACATCTGCACCAAACATTTTGGTTTATCTATCCCTGAGCACATATTTAGGCAAGTGTTCCTGTCCAAAGATTTTTTTCAAGTTTTCTCACTTGGAATACATGGATGGAGTAGGACAAAAAAAAGAAGGTATTTCAGTTAATTTAACATATTTTCCTCTCTCCATATTCCATGTTCTTCTTGCAGATAACTCCTATTACATTTTTAAAGAAAATAGCAACTACTTCTTGTCCTTAACACTAGAAATACAGATCTTTGCCTAGCTTTACAAGAACTCCGGTAACCGCAAAAGCAGTAAAATGAGAACAGCACTGGCCTGCTCATGGAATGGACACGGGACAAAAAGACTCATTCAGAGAGTATTTGTATCTCTTTTCTGCTGGCCTCTTAAGAACTGAGGAATAAAAACCCAAACCCACTGAAAGCCTTAACACCTCATTCACTACAAAGATCTGTAACCAAAATATTAAGACTAGTATGAATTAAGTATGCATGGAAGTATCTGTCATTCCAAAAATAACATGCCCTGATAACAAAGGACAGGAACCAACCTGATAAACACTATGCAATGTGTTGCTCCTATCACAAGACAACCCATAATCAGATAAGGCCAGAGCAAAGATGATTTGTCAGCAGAAGACAACTATAAATATGCTGATAACAGGATAATGACAAGGTTACCACCACCCCATGTGCCACTCCTGTTGGTGTTAGCCCAACAGGAAGATAGACTGTAGCCACAAAGATTCCCAGAAACAGGAAGCAAAGACACTTTTCAGCAGCCTTGCCCAAGATTCATGGCAGCTGGAGTAAGCACAATTCTGAACTGTCTGATTCTTAAAGGGAATCCAGAAAACAGTTCTAACAACCAGTCTGTCATTGCCAGTCAAGAGGAAGCTAAAAGATGAAGCAAGGATGCAGAGTTTCTTATCCTTGGTCAAGCACACAAGAGGTCCTCACTGTACCACTTGGATGAGTGTATCTTGGTGGCTATGTGTGGCTGTGAGAATGTGAGCAAGTGAAATATGAGACTGAGAGAAATCATTCCATTTTGTTTAATACCACCTTCCCCTGCCATGAAGTCTTGCACCAAGCTTTGCTGCACTATTTCCTACATCACTAATTACTGTGAGAGTGATGTTAGAAAAAAGTTTAAAAGTCCAAAAATCAGGCAAGCACAGAGTTACAGTTAGAGCACAGAGTTACAAAGTTAGGCAATCATGAAGAGTTTGTTTGGGGACCATGGCAACTAGAATGAAAGGTCCACAAGAACAGAACAGTTATAGTCAACCACTGTTTGCATTAGGTGCAAGAAATATCTGCATGGGATTTGCGTAGGATTTATAGGAGAATGCAAGGTTGATCAAAGACTTAGTGATTGATGATAGAATACAGATGTAACCTTTAGTTAACTTTAAGCTGATGATACCACACTGTAATACTAAAACACACACCTCTAAGAGGGAACTCCCTATGTAAATGTAGGACCACCTTAGTATAATGAGCTGGAGAGGAGTCAAGACGTGCAAATAACTTCTGTAATGATGTCATAGGTAACCAATCAGGTATTGCAGTGTGATTTTTCCTTAAGTTACCTTTTTTTGTATACAAGGCCCTGTGTGATTCCTGGGGGGCATGCTGGTTTTGTGAACTATCGTCTACCACCCTTTTCTGCGCAGAACTGGAATAAAGCAAGTGTCTCAGCTCTGTTGACTGATGTCTCACACACTGGGTGAAGAACCCAGATATGCAACAAGAGCACTTGAAACAGTTATAAGTCTCCAAGGATTCTCCAGCAAAAATTAGAGCAGGGCTCTAAAAACCAGAGCAGATGGAAACTCTGTACCAGAATCCTTCTGCTCTGCCTAGACAGTCCAGTGATGGACTATGCACTTTTTCCAGAAGAACCACGTTGTTTCTATTAAGGCAGAACAATCATGTAAGCCAAATTTTTAAAGAACACTTCTGAGTTGTCTTTAGAAATAAATTTATTAAAATAAACCCCATAATTCCTTATAGTATGTTTGAAAAAAAATGATTCAGGGATGTTACACAAATTCTCTCTAGCTCTTTTAAAAGGCAACCATTTATAAGAACCAGGTTGTAAGAAATTTTAACTGAAATTTTTACAAAACTTAATAAACAATGAGCTGATCTATTGCTAACGGCAAATGGGGGCATACTTAACTTTTTTTTTCTTCCACAAAGTAATTCACAGAACAAATGAAGGAAAGTCTAACATCCTGAATTTGCAGGGACAGTCTGGCTTTTGAACAATCGTTTTGGTTTGAAAGAACATGGTTGAATGAGTTCTCACTTTCTGAATTCTCCTGTGGGACTAACTATTGCCTACAACACAACCTCATGCTTGCACAAGTCTGAACTACCTTTTTTTACAAGTTTGCTTAGTAATTTTTGCCAGACTGTTCATAATACAGTGCTATCTTTTCTCTGTAGTGAAGACTTGATCTTCTTTGCAGCTCGAAAAAAAAAAAATCAGTATTATCTACTGAAAAAGTAGGAGGTATCTCAGTTATGCATAATACATTACAAATTTTTAAGTTCTTGAATATTGCTTTACTGCACTTAGAAAAACACTCAAACAGAATTCTATACTCCAAATCTCTGAAGTGGCAGAATGTGCCATTAACCACAGGGAGGACCCATGAAGACAGGTATGTTACATTTTCACATTTACGTTGATCTACAACCCCTATCATCACAATCTTTCCTTTAATCCTAGAGGCAATTAAGTGTCACAATTACTGTTGAGCAAATACAGCTGGAGCTTGTGTGGAACACACGCACACCCCCCCAAGTGTTACAAAACACTTCTAGGCCCATTACTCACACAGATAGGAATCTTTTAATTAAATTTTTGCAAACTGTGACTACAAAGCCAGCAGCTTCTATGTTTAACAGGTTTGCTTTACTCAAGATTTATCAACCCCTTGCAGTCTCAGAGCAAATTCAACAGTAGATGTGGCTGATGGCTTATTTTTTTATGACCTCTGAAAGTGTTTGATGAGACAGGATTCTGCAATTCTCTGTAAAATGTAATTTGTTTTAAATCATTCAACTAAGCTTCAAGATAAGGATTTATTTCCAAATACTCACTTTGGTGATGGTCTTTAAAATAGCAAGTCGATCTTCAGGTGGTGGCAAACCCACATAGAGTATTCTATCCAGTCTACCAGGACGCAGGATAGCTGGGTCAATTATATCTTAGGGAAGAGAAAAAACAAAACAAAGCATACAAACAAGGAAAAATTATCCAGAAATGAGATACACGCTCAGGAAAGTGTACACATGAGAAGGAATATATGCATACTTGTACCAAGATTCAAAGCAGCATTTGTGCTGTGATGTGAAGCTCTGAGCATTAAACTAACTGTTGCAAATCTGCTTGAAAGGCACAGTGATAAATTAAGAATAGCAAGTACACAGGGCCAATCATAAGCATGCATATGTCAACTTAACTTCACTAGTCATTTGCATTTCTACTACATATTAATTTTCTGAATGGTAAAATAGAAAACTCATGAAAACACAAAACAGAGATGCCAAGTACAATTTTTTTTTTTCCAGGTAGAATTACAGACTCCACATTTTTTTATGTGTGGAGAATAAGAAACCAAAAATCATAAAAAATGCTTTGAATGCAACCCATTCAAAGGTTAAATGTAATAGAAATGTCCAGCAGCCTTTTAGCACCACAGGCTTCAACACTGAACTTCCACAAACAGTGAGTCAGGATGTAAATACTAAGGACTATTAATATAACAAAAGATACAAACCTATATAACCTGGGAAAGACCTCAAATTCCTATCAGCATTTCAACACAAACTGCCTGAATGATGTTTCTAAATGTTTCTTGATGCCCCGTTTCCCCATCTACCAAAAATGATGATGGTATTACTTGCTCTACTTCAGTAAGGAATTCTACAGAGCCACCATTCTTGGAGGTATTTAAAAGACAAGTAGATGAGGTGCTGAGGGACATGGTTTAGTGGTGGACTGGGCAGTGCTGGGTTAA
The DNA here is from genome assembly GCA_033439905.1 of Ceryle rudis. Taxonomy (NCBI): domain Eukaryota; kingdom Metazoa; phylum Chordata; class Aves; order Coraciiformes; family Cerylidae; genus Ceryle; species Ceryle rudis. The sequence continues at coordinate 24,143 of JAAGNO010024632.1, forward strand.
CGGTTGGACTATTTTAAAAGGTCATTTCCAAACGAAATGATTGTAGGAAATCCTGTGTAACTACAGCAGTGTGAACAGCAAAGTCACAAAAGCACCCAGAGAAGATATAAAGAAAACTTTTAGGTAGCTCTTGCAAGAACCTTACCCAAAAATAACAGCTGAAAGTTACACCTAAGACTTAAACTGGAAATTATCAAGGTCTTGATGTATTATTTTAATCCAGACCAGGTGAAACAAGATGTAAACAGAATCTCTGCCATGTCAGGCCCAGACAAAACCACCTTTCTTATACATCTGTGCTATATGATACTTTATTTCACTTTTGGCACAAGTGCACTTTCCTGGTTTTGTGGCTCTGCGGACGGAAGTCTTGCCACATTATTACAGTAAGATGACAAAGATCGCTCAACAGATCAATTACAAACATCAAAACAAATACTCTCAACAGAGACTGCATTACAACACCACACACTTGGTAACTTCTCCATTCTAAAGTTTCAAAAGCTCTTGAAAAAATATTAAGCTTGGTATGGAAAATACTGTTTCCATTTTGCATGCTGAGAACGTTTGTTTAATGATATGAAATTAGTGATACAGTCTAAAGATGCAGTCATCCATTTGTATGTAAATGATTACATTGCTCGCATTCAAAGAGCTACCACAACTCCTACTAACTCAGTAAGCTTCAGTAACGGTGGTTTACAATGAGGAGATCATACCAAAGTTTAAAACACAGGTCTACACTTCTCATCTCCTTGGGAGTCAATTCACTTCACTCTGCCGGTTCAGACCTGGGCCTGAAGTTCTTGAAAATTCAAGCCACGTAACACAGAAAGTTAGTATTTACTCCATGGTCAAACTCATTCACTAGATGCCCTTCATATCTGTTTAAAAAAATTGAATAATGTTTCCTTTTTAGGAATCTCAATGTGTCCCATCCTGATAAATCATATCTATTATCTCAAAACTTATCTAAACAGAAGAGAGTTCATTTTAGATACATTTAACATTTTAATGAAACTGAGATACTTATCATAGATACCTCTTTCAAAGCCCATTATCATCTCTCAAGTCCGAAAGTGAAACATGGAAACATGTAACACACAGCACTTCTTTTCCAAGCCTTTGTTTCACAGAGAGAATAAACTTCTATTAAGAGTAATGTCTAATTAATAATTGTATATCTTGGTTTTCTGATGTAGTCAATGGTGTTGACTATGTCATTAGAAGATGGTAGTACCGTTTTCCAACTAATCTGGCAGAATCACATAAGAAGATATTTACAGTACCTCCATTCCTTGCTTTGATTTTAAAGGGTAAAGCAGGCACTAGCCTCTATTTCAGTTTGCTACATTGCTCTCCAAACTACTGCAAAATTTTATCCTCTTCATTAAATTCTATCAAAAGTATCTTTCCATGAATCCCTATAATGTGATATTCTACTGTCCTATAATAAAATCTATTGGTCTCACTCTCATTTCCAGTTGATTATTCACTTCTTATATCAACTGTACAAGAGTTAACAATGTCTATGAAAGTTCAGTGCATAGCAGTAACAACAACTGTTGTGCTGAGCCCATCAAACTTTTCCTATACTTGCTACAGCTTTAAAACTTAATATATTAAGTATAAAAGATCTAGGTCCTCACATTTGTGACGTTCTGGAATATAGGTTCAGAAGCCCTAAAACGTTTCCTGAGATTCTGGATAAACAATGCAGTTAACAATTTTGCTCTTAGACAACAAACAAACTCCAGTATTACTGTGAAAGACAGGTAACATTGAAGGGCTGGTGAAATGCTGGAATGTAATTTGTGTGAATTAGAGTTATCATGAAATAAACTGTTCTATGTCTCATGTATTAGGTACTTTTATTAGATCTTATCTTACCTTTAATTCAGCAACGTGTATAAACATAAACAAAAAACCAAACCAAAACTATAATTACTGTCAGAGATTGAAGATTTTTTTATTGTGTTTCAAAACACGTGGTTGAGGTGAATAGCTCTAGAAAGCTAACTAACTAAAGAAAAACAGAACTCACTGAAACTAGGGCCATGGTCTAAGATAACAGTGCAAGGGGAATTTTGCAAGAATTTATTTTTAAAAGCTAGAGAAAGAGACAAAGACATCATCATAATTTACTTCAAGCTTAAATCACTGTAAGTTTGTAGTATTTTACTCATTTCTTGTTTGTTTCCTCAGGTTAGATACAGTTTCTTAGATGCCACAGTAAATGCTGCTGATGCCTTGGTCATCATTTCTTTAAGGAGTTTATAAATGTTCAAAGGCCAGCAAATGTAAGAAAAGAGCTGAAAGGAGCAGTATCCAGTACTGAAATTCACACTGGTAACTAGAACATTGTGGGAAATTACAGACTTTAGTTAACAACAGTGCTGGGTGGCTTTATATGGATTTAGTCTCAGATTTGGGGAAGGAAATAGACTGAAAAAACCCCGTAGTTATTCTGACCCATAAAGTTTTTAACACGACATGACATTTATGACTTTTTTTTTTTTCCTCCCCATCTCTTTCTTTTTAATGACGTTGAGTGCTTTAAAAGTTTAATTCTCTTCAACGTTCTGCATTTAGGTGGAAAGAGATTGAGTTGGGAATACTGCATCCCTGTTAATTTAGCAGTAGTCAAGAAAGATCTACAGAGGACTTTCAAAGTCACTGAGTAAGTGCAAAAACCATTCAAATATTCTCCTTTTAAGGACAGATCAAAGGCTTATTTCAACACTGCCAGAATAAGAACTACCACTTGCAGATTGTATATGATAAAAAAAGGAACTAATCCATTGTGCCTATCCTTTTGACAAAATGAGAATTAGAGTGTTCCAAGTCCTTAAAGGCTATTATAAAAAAAAAAAAAAAAAAAAAAAAAAAAAAAAAGAGGGACCAACTCACCCACGGGGGTAAAAAACCACAAACCTTTCACAAACACAACCAGCAAACAGCACACAACCACCCCCGCAAAACACCTC
>JAAGNO010024639.1:0-26860 GCA_033439905.1 Ceryle rudis
ATAATGAAACATGTAAACTGTAAAGCATTTAGATGTAATAAATAAACATATTCCAGAAATAACATTTTATTGTCAGTCTAGTTATAGCCAGTAAAAGCCCTGATAAAGGGACAATGAAAATTGATATAAATCTCCCTACTTTACAGAAATAAATAAAATAATATAAAGTACTTTAAAGTAATAGAGCTCCATCTGTACTAGGGGGTTTATAAATTTGTATAATTGAAGCAATGCAATCTCTAACTGAAGACAGCTCCAGATAGGCAAGTCAAAGTCTACATGTTGTACTTTGTTAGTGGGCACTGCGTGTGATGTGATGAGCTCAACAGCTATATCCCATTAGGACGTGTTAGAAACTCTGAAAGTCTAGCAGCAGACATTCAAAAGATTCAGAGGTCTAAACAGATGTAAAACATTATGCATTACAGATGCAGCGTCTACCTTTAAAGAAGTAAAATCTAAGAGTATAAGATGTAAATCAGATGTAAATCAGATGTATCAGATGTAAATAAAGAACCAGTATGGAACTATCTCTTGGAAAAGAAAGTAGGCTAGATCCATTACTGAGGAAGGTAAGGATGAAAGGAGTACGATAAACCTATAATAAGAGCAAAGAGAAATTGAACAGAAAGGCAATGATGAAACAATATGGAGAAAGTGACGTCAAAATTGGGGCATCCCTTGGATACTTTCATTTTCAAGCTTTCATGAACTCCAGTGAAGCTTGGGAGCAGAGGAGAGCACAGACTCATAGAGCAAGCACTGGAAGTGAAGGTCTTCCACTGGCATAGCCAGAGCTGTGTGGATTTGAAAAGATTGATGGAAGGGGAAAAAAGGTTTTATGAAGTTTTGACATCAGCATTTCCAGTCAGAAGTCTTTGTCTTCCTTCCCACTGGGAAGTTCATACTAGGCATTTTGTGGTTTTATTGGAAACAAATCTACCGAGGAACACTTCGGTTTAGGATTATGAGATCTAAAATAGTTTTTAATTGCCTTTCATGACTGATGAAGCTTTCTACTTCGATTTTCTGTGGAATTGTTCTGGGAACCAGAAAGGCAGAAGACTAGTGAGTTGATGTTGTACAGAGTTCATCAGTCTCACTAGCATATTGCTTTTCTACTCAAGGATCCCTTTCTGCCAGCCTGTATAGACACTGCATTAAGTTTTAAGGTTCAACAAATTATTTTCTTAAAAACAGTTTTACAGCTTTACAGTTTTACAGCTTTCGCAGGGTTGTTAAACTGTTCTTAGTCACAGCACTTTCACTTGCACTGAGACTTATGTTGGCTCATAGACTCTGCTTCTGGAGAAAGCTTGAGCATACATCCTAGTTTAGCTTTGATTCATCTGTCACTAGATATGAGAAGGAAATGTCCATCAAAGGACCCAGAAGTCTACAGGAAGAAGTGTTTCTTCATTTGCATCCTCTGCCTGCATGGTTGGTAATGAGTCTCAACCAGTGTTGGAGATCCACAGCCATAATTGTGTAACTTCATCTAATAACATATGTCAGGTCATATATCACAACTTCATCAGGATTTAGCTGCAAAGATTCCTTGCAGACTTCTGTAGGGGGGGACCTCATTGCTACACTGGAACCAAATACAGATCCTTGTAATTCTGAACAGAGATCAAGCCACAGTGGTGAATTCTGAAAAGTTTACCACAGCAAAGGTATACAGATATTGAAACATGTGACTCAAAATACTTCCAGTAAACTCAGTGAATTTTCACAAAGAAGGTATCTCACAAATTAGGAGTAGCGAAGTAAACTTTCATTAAATCTAAGGAAAAGACTACAAAAGAAAACATGACTATCAAAAATTTTAAATAGCAGATAGACTCACTGAAAGCTCTGAGTTCTAAAAATTCATCTCCATCCTCCTTTCTTCTTTAGGATGAGGGAGTACTAGAAATATAAGATTCTGTCCACATCATGGCAAATAAAAGACTGCACAGAACCATGTCTGTGCTCCATAAGACAAGGATGCATTAAAAGAACCATATAAAAGTTTAGAGAACTATTAGTGCCACTGATATCCTGAACTGGTAGAGGTCTGAGCAGATCAGGACTCCATTTCTCAAGTAATCCTAACATCAAGGTAAAAAATTGAAACTAGCTGGTGATGGCAATATTGAAAAACAAAGCTACAAGGCCTAGTCTCAGAGTAGAACAAGAATACAGTGCAGACACTATCAGTGATAGTAGTGTTGAGTTGAACCATTCACTGGAGATGAGGGACATAACACAGCCAGTGTGGAGCAGAGTCCCCAGAGCATCTGAAGATTCAAACACTACTGGCAACAGTTTTACAGGTCTATTTAGATAAGGCTTACGATAATTCATATTTTATTCTTGTCTCATATTGAGGACAATGATTGGCATAGCTTGGCCTGCAGATCTCTATCCCTTCCTGTCTTAGACAGGGAACTACTGACTGCTCTCAGGAGAACTGTTAAGGATGACAGTAGTGTTTGCTAGATATGTAAGATACGATCAACAGATCTCTTATTGCCTTGAATGGTATCTCCTGCAGCCAGAATGTTTATTGAAACCAGCATCAAACAAAGAGCCTGTGGCTGAGGGCTGCAAAGATACAGAGTATCTTGCACAAATGGAAATTCATGAAGAATGAGGACAAAATACGCTTTTTTATATACAGTGTGCATCTGTGTCATTTTGTCACTTTGTGAGTTACATCCTTTTTTCATATCTTCCATGAAAGTCATACTTCTCATCTCTGACATTTCTAGTTTCATTGTCTTGTCAAGTCATTTTTCTCAGTCCATGTACATCATTTAGCCCTATCTCTAGCTTCCTTGTATCTCCTAATACTGTGTTATTTTTCTCATTCTTTTGTAGATTTTTCTTATATATTTACAGAACAGACATCTGAATTACAGGCACTGAAGAATTTTATCTCTCATGCTTTGCAGTCCTCCTTTGACTCTACAATTCTTTTTCTTGTTTGTTGGTTTTTCTGTGGTCTGTGTCCCTCTCTTTGTTTCAGTTGTACACAGTTGGACATAAAAATAGGCACAAGGGACAGGAAACTCCTACAGTGTCAATTATGAGCTTCTGTGTTGTTGTTGCATAGGAGTCTGTGTGGCCTTGTTGGTATTTTCTAATTTGCTGAGTGAGCAGCACAGTGAGACTCAAAACTGTAACCACCCTGTGCTGTGAACAGCTCTGTGGCATTTTGCATACTCAAACAATTTGTGTTTTTCATCCTTTCTCATGATAACAGAGTTTACACCAACCTTATTTGTGATTATTCGGGAAACTTCATCCACCTACACCAAGAATGACTCCTAGCAAAAGGGAGAATTCATCATTCAAGAGCCAAGGGTCAAAAAAGGCAGGCAGACAAGAGGGAATCTGTCTTATTTGGAAGGAAACAGAACTAATTTCAAATCACTGAAGGCACAAGCATTACATCAGAAACTGCTGTCAAAACCCATATATGACCATTCAACAGCATTCAAAACTGACATTTTCTTCTCTGTAAGTGTCCTAAATACAGGGTCAGGCATCTTCTGGATTTTTTCCTTCTGATAACATGACTTGTGCATCCATGTTTGCAATGAGGGATGGAGTGCCTATGGAACTCATAAGGTGATACTAAAGCCCTCTTTTGACATAATTTTAAGTGCCTTTGAAAAGCCTAGAGGCCAGGCTTCTAAGCAGTAGGTTGTCATGTAAGAATTGGCTATTGCTGACTATGTCTCCCAGAAGTAATCAACTAGGAGTAAGATTAATTCTTTAGGCTCCTCAAAGGAAGTCAGTATTTAGGCATCTATCTATCTGGGCTGCTGTGTAACAGTAGTTTAACAAGGGAATAGAAACCTATCTCCCCACAGCAGGACACTCCCAAAAATCTCAAGTCAGACATCCAGAAATCACTTGAGCTATTCTTGGGTTCAGTGGATAGATCGGCAGAGATGAAAAGTGGGCAAAGTTTAGATCAGCTTTAGTTAGTTATGTCTCTACAGTGTTTGGAAAGGCTTTTATAGCACTCAAAGCAGTATATTCATCATGGGTTTTTTCCATTTCAGCTTTCTTGATTGCTTGTTGCACACATTTGGCTTGCTCTCCATCTAGTCACTTTATGACTGTATCCATTTTTAGCAGACCTTGATTTCTAAGTTTTTAAAAGATCAAAGTCATCTGTTTCCACCATTTAAGGACTCGTTCCCTGTCTGAGGCTTGAACATGATACAGCTTCCACAGATGCTTCTTTTAAGTCCATTTCATCATCTGGAAAGGATCATCATTCTTTTTAAAATGTATTTTTAGTAGTTGTTGTCTCGCATCTCAGAGAAGACAAAATCTAAGCAGAAATGGCTGGGCAGCTATGTATACTGTTTTGTGAGATTCCCATTCCACAATCAGATCTGTCAGAAATTACATGCAGTTCCTGTAGCTTCACACACAGGTATCTTCTAATATTTGTGATTCCACTTTCCTTACGTTACTGCTATACTTCTTCAGCACCTTCAGAACAGAGTCTTTTCAGGGTTATCTCAGCTTTTTGTAGTTCCATTGCCAAAGGAAAGGGGTAAATATGAAAAAGCAGTGATCATTAACAGGACTGGTTGAGAAAGACCATCCATTAAAAGCTCAAAAGGAAGAATGAATGATTTCTTACTCTACAGTAAATGGAAATCTTTAAGATCATGTTGCTGTGCAGTCCATAATTCACACTGGCTCCTCACTGGTATAGAGCCTCTTCTAGAGTTCTTATTAATGAAAAACTGTGCATCTGTTTGGGAAGCTCCATCACTGATTAGCCCCACATTAACAGGTTATTTCCTGCAGTGGAGTACACCTGAGGTTGCAGTCAGTAAGTACAGCAAGCAAGAAGTAACTCAGGATGAGTTTTAATAAGCAGGCAAGTCTATGTTCAGGAAAAAAGTGGCTATGGCTGTTGCAATTTTGCTTTAGTCACAGCAAACATAAAGGTGGAAGGAGAAGCAGTAGGTTCAGGTGGTGTACTGGGAGCAGTAGAGATTCAGCTGCTAAGTGCTTGACATGAGTGAGGGCTTGACAAGGCTTTCTCCACTGAAAACTCACTAGTATTTAGATATAAAATATTGATGTTATGCCCACATGTAAGGGGGAGAAGTATACTCCAGGAGTGTACAGTGCTCCACCAGCCTTCCTTTGACTAAGATCTTGTGTACACACCTGAAAGAGAAATGCTTACAGGGTGATTCATGTCAGTTAAGTAGCCAAACTTTTCTACATAAGTAGCACTTACTCTTAAAACCTAAGGCATATTGGCTTACTTTATGGGGTAATACAATCCTTACCGTCATAGTAAGTGTTCAGTGAATGTCCGCACTGTCATTACAATGGAGCACAAAGATATTCTTGGTCCCATCCATTTATTCTGTGATTTGTGATGCATCTGAACAGTACCAGAAGATGTGAGCTATGCTTTCCCATCAAACTGCATGTCCCTTTGGGGTAATCTCATTCACATGCCGACTCCCTACTACATACATCACTGTTCAACCTCACTTGTAGTGAGACTAGGTGTGATTGATCTGAACTCTGGGAATTGAACTGAGAAACTTGAGCATATGAGCTGTATGCCAGCCTGTGGCAAGAGGAGCTCAGTTCTGTGTTAGTGTAATTGGCAGAACTCAAGAAAAAATATATTGACATGTAGACATAAAGCTGACCAACATTCTTCTGTCTGCACAACAAAGAAATGCAAACCGAGGTCCTCAAGGGTTCTGAATATATTTTGACAGTATAAAAGCTTAATAAATCAAGAGTAAATTAACTGTACGTTAATTATTATACATCCTTTCTCCAAAAATCTGTGTATGCGTTATAGAATTCGTTTGCAGAAAGGTAAGGAGAAAGAATATTCCTCTCACACATGTAATTAACATCATTCTTGCAAAAATATACTCAATTTGACACATTCAAAGCATCCTTGAAACTCTATGCCTAATAGCAAATTCCTTCACACCAGCTGTGAAAAAGAAAGAATTCATTATCTTGATAAAAATGGTTTAGTATGAAAATTTTTAGATTTAAATACTTAGTTGGCAGGCAGACACCATATTTAAATCTGTATTTTATGGAAGATTTATAAATTTTTTCAGGTCTAAAAATTTAATTAGCCCTAACTTAAAAAAAAATAAAAATCAAGAGTGTTGGAAAAAAATTGAATATACCAAATGATGCTGTTCTGGTAACTGAAACACTTTGTCCAGCAACAGGAATGACAGAGGTAGCCTCTCTTCTGTGTTTTCCCAAATCACAAGTAGAAACTGGGAGAGATCACCTATAAAGGCAAAAGGATACAGATATTAGACCCATTCCTATGGTCCACACAGTCCACTGTCCGCTCTCCAACAAGAATGAGGATGCTTAGGGAAGTAATGTAGGACAAGTACAAAATGATTCTTCACTGAGTATAACAGCATCCAATCCCACCACAGTTCACAGACTTTATGTTGGAATTTTCATATTTAGTATCTAGGACTACTTTTTAACCATTTATTTGAATGTGCTCATGATTTTTTTTTTTTTTTCTCATTTGGTTGGTTGGTTTGCTTGGTTTTGTTTTGTTTTGTGTTTTGGTTTGGGGTTTTGTTTGTTTATGTTTAGGGTTTGGTTGGTTGGTTGTTGTTATTGTTGTGATGGTGGTGGGTTTTTTATTTTGTTTTTGTAGCTACAACACAAAAACCTTACAACTGCTTCCTCTTTCTTCATATAGTTCCTTATCCTATTGACATATATCATATACACCTTTTTCCCACTGAAGCTTAGCAGTCTATTTCATCTTGCCTTATAATGAAGCTGTTCTTTACCCCTGACCAGCCTCATTGGTCTCCTCTGAACCATTTCTTCATCTATCTCATTCATTTGCAGACAGAAGCACCAGAACAACCTGCAGTTTTCAGTATTTTGGTGCTGCTAAATGACATAATGATGGCTTCTCCTTTAGTCTCTATTCTTTCCCTAATGGTTAATACTCTGTTTGCTTTTTTGACTGGGTTGCCATTTTCAGCAAGCTAACCACAAGGGCTATGAGATCTATCTTTTGAGGGGTAATGGTTAATTTAGAGTGATTCTGTATGTAATTCTCCACATGTACTGTACTTAGAGCTTAGCACTTAGCACCACTGAATTTCACCTGCTGCTTTAACACGCAGTATAGTGCTGTGTTTTTACAGCTTTTAACTTCACATTTAGATTTGACAATCCTGCATAGTATTGTGTTGCCTGCAGATCTTATCACCCAAATCTTCAACCTCTTCACCATGCCATTTGCAAATATGCTGAATAGAATAATCACTAAGGTAAGGTCTTTTGATTGTGAAAATTGAACACTTTATTTAAAGCATTTTTTTTTTCCTAGAATTTAATCTCATACCTAGAAGACCCTATTCTTTCTCATCTCACAGGAGAGCCTTTTCTGTTAAAGGCTTTCTGAAAATGTCAGTATACTAACCAGATCACATTTATCTATATAGTCACCCAGACCTCTAGTGACCTGCAATAGATCTGTGAGGAATGGCTTCCCTCTACAATAGCCACACTGACCCTTTCCCACTATATCATCATTATCCATATGCCAGCTAACCCTCACCATCTTTATTGCTTCCTTCCGTCTGCTCAACTGAACATGAGCCTCACTTGGTTACTTTCCAGGACTGTTCTTAAAGACTGGTGTCACACTTGCCACTTCTTATTCTTCTGCTATCCATCTATTTACTGATGTAAGCAGTAGATTACATCCTGTAGCTACTAGTTCAGCAGCTTCATACCCAAATTCCTTTAGAGTTGAGGATGAAAGCCATCTACTTCTGATGGTTTCTTACTATCCATTTCATCCGTTTGCTATAAAGTCTTTGGCACTGGCCCTGCCATTGGAGTCAGTTCCTCAGACTTACCCTGTGGTGAGCAGACCCTCTGCAGGAGTTCTGCTGCCCTTTCTTTAGCGAACATTGATAGAAAGAATTAACCTATTTTCTGTGGTCTTTTCTACCTTGCACTCAAACTATATTTTTATACCTTGCTCCTCTAACAGGCTTTGTACCTCTGGTATGTTTGAAAGTATATTTAGCATCTTTCCTCTTTAAAATATTTTTGTGGGTTTATGTTTAAGTTGTCAGAGTTCTTTTCTGTTTTGCTGTTTGGAGTCAACTTTAGACAAAGCAGTCACCGTGTCCAGGCTTCTATGTAAGATCTATAAAATCAGTTTGAATCTTGAATTTGCTTTGCTTTTGCCTGATAGGAACTGCCTGAGACCAATATTATTCCTAACTCCAGACAACAATATGAAGGCTTGATAGTACCTGGAAATTTACCAAAACAGATTATCTGGAATTGTTACTCAATCTCCATGTACAGACAATCTCTCAGCCTTTGGGACACATTAACAATAACAATAGCAACAAATAAAAAGAACAAAATGGTTTGGTTCTAAAAATAGAATGCCCATATAAAGGGAATTAAGTGTAATTAGTCTCTTTCCTGAGGTTTAATTATAAAATGCATTAATAAAATGACAGATAGCAATGCCCTCTGCACAAATCATTTGAGGCTGCTTTTATCATTAGATTTCCTCATTTGACATAGAATGAAAATGTGCATACACAATTAATTTCATTTTGTGGGAACTCTTCACCTGCTTAGAGACTGTTCTTTACTCACTGGTGGAGGCAAACATACACAAGGCTATCATCAGTGGTTTAAAAGCACATTCAAGCAAGGAAAAACCTCTCTGCTGCATTAAAGATACATGTATTTCCTTCTGATTTCACCTGAATCTGAAATTCTGTTTGTATGGTTGGCTTTTTTAAACAAAATAGGTAATAATTACCATAAAATATGACAAGAACAAAAACTTCACAGATAAACTCACAAGTACTTGAGGCACTTTATTCTAATGATTCGGAGAAGCTTTACAATTTTCTTTCTAATTAACCTATCAAAAGTGATGTCACTTAAACATTCCTCAGGAATATTATCTTCTCATTATTGCCAGAAAACATGCTGCCCAATTTTATAGCTCAGTTGTTCTTACACATGGATGGAGCATCTGTATTAACTTGGACTGAAACAGATTTTAAGAGTTAGTTCCTATACACACGAACTACTTTCATAATTACATTTAAATCATTAACATTCAAATTTTAGAACATTAAGAGCGGGGGGAAGCATTCAGTGTTTACTTTGTGCTTGCACACTGTAAAAACATAACAAAGGAGCATTCTCTTTATCAAGTGCCATCAGGTCAGGAGGAGAAACAGTGGGTTTGGGTAGGCATTTATCCAAAGCAGCATGGAAATTCAGTCAGGGCTACATTCCATAGGAAGAAAGAAAAACTATGTGTAATTAATGTAGGTAAAATTGACAGATTCATAGGTGCAAAGAGCACATTTCTTCAGAATAAATACAGCTCAGGCCGCGGCATGCAAGCTTCCCAGGCAGGTTTGCCAATGCATTTCAGCCTTAAGCTGGTGGGAACGGCTGGAGGGAGCGGAGGCTGATCACTCCAGCTCTGTAGTCTTTGCTGAATACTGCCAGGAAGGTTACAGATCAAAGCTGGTGACAGTTTGGGAGGTGTCCTGCGACACACAGCCTGACGGTTGGGAGCAGGAAGGGATCCATCCATTGGTTTCACATGACTGGCCACCCAACAGCTGCCAGCCTTGCAAAGGGATGCATTTGCTGCAGCTCTGCACACAGATCCCATGTAATGACACTTTCAAATTTAAGTTTATTCCAAAGGCTGAAAGAAGTCTGTGGCTTTTGTGAAATTAAAATAGTGAATTTCAAGGGCTGTGCTCTCAAACATTTTCCCTACTATTTGTGGATTTAAAATGTGGTGATTAGGATACATGTGTACTCTCAGGTGGCCATGAAAAAACTGTACCTGAATGGCATGAAAGCTGAAGGTATTATTTTAGGGATGGCTAACTCTCCAGGTTCAGCAAATTGTTTTTTCTGTTATTTTCTTAATATAAATGAAATCCATAAAGTGTAAAATGACAGAGGATCTAATTGCCATACAAAATGAGAATATTGATACATCAAAGTTTACCTTTTAAAATATTCTGGTGTTGCCTCTGAAAAGCTTGTATCTCCACAGAAGGCAGGTTGCTGAAATGCCTCTTAAAAATAATGGTCTGATATTCAAAAGTGTCACTCCATGAAAGGAGTTAATGCCACACGGTCATACCCACCGAAAGATTTAGACACTCAAAGTTTGATGCTGCAACACCAGGTAGGTGGCTGGTGTCCTGCCAGGGAAGATTAAATATATCAGAATGATGTCCAAGCAGTCTGCAAGGGAAGTATAAAAGGTAACAAGAAAATGTAACACAAATACATTAAAATAAATATGAAGAAGAGGAAAAAGGAGGTCCATTGTTTGATAAGAATATGGAGAAGGCTGAAATATTTCATGCTTTCTTTGTATCAGTCTTCATTGAGATGCTCAGAAGGAACAAACTTACATCAACTTCAACAAAGTGAAATTAGTATAAATCAGAATAAGGAGAAAACTTCTCAAAGCATACTTAGATTAAAGACAGTTGAATGTGCTGATGTTCATGTGTGCTCAGTGACTAAGAGAAAGTAATTTCTAGGCTATTACTAATTATGTCTAAGAGAAAGTATGTTCTAGACTATTAGTAATATGTCTAAGTATTCATGGAGGACAAGACAGTAGGACACTAAAGAAAGGAAAGCATATTCCCTATTTTTAAAGTCAAATATTAAAGTTCCTTTAACTTTAATATAGAAATAATCTATGAAAAGTTATGAAAAAAGATTAAAAAGTTCACCAACATGTAAATTGTGGAATGCAAATCTTGTCACACCGGACTAATTTTCATTTCTTATTTTCCGATTTTTTTTGTGGGTTTTTTTTGTTTTGGTTTGGTTTGGGTTTTTTTTGTTTTGGGTTTTTTTTTTGTGGAAAAGGTGGAAGGAGAATGTACTAGGCATCTTCTTTTCACCTTTCAACACCACCTTGTATGAAATTCACAGAAAAAGGATGGGGAAATAGACTCTTGGTGGAATCACTATAATGTGGTTACTGAAAAATAATCCCTCTCAAAGGCTGGTCTGAATGGTTTGCTCCTGAATAGTAATTACAAGTATGAAATGACAAGTGTGGTTCTGAAGGGTCTAGGATGAGGAGACCTATTGATGAATAATAAAATAAAATCTACTGATGCCAAGATGTCACTATTCATTGAGGGTTTAAAAGGATTTTGAGGAACTGACTTAGATTTCAAAATGAACATTTCATACTAAAGCAGTCAATCTGATAAAACTCACTGAGGTTCCTTGTGCTCAGTTTAGGGCAGGGAAATTGGATGCACAATGTAAAATGGGGGATAACTGTCTAGACAGTACTTCTGGGGATAATCTTGGAATCCAAGCTACCTGTGAGTTGCAAATCCGATGTGGTACAAAAAGGTAAATATTGCATTCTGGGACCATTATTAGTGTCTATCCCACATGGGAAGAATGTTACCATTTTTATCTGTTCTGCCTACCCTCACCTTAGCAATATCTCCAGCTTGGAGACTGTGGACTCATGTGGAAGAATCCAGAAGAGAAATATGGAGAAATGCTATGTGTGTTAAAACTGCAGGAATCAACCTTTGATCCTGACAAGAGAGTAATGAGGATCCTATATAACAAGCACTGGGTTCTTTTTAGACCCATTTCTGTGCTTGTTATTACCTCTGGCCTCACCTTAGCGCATCTCATTATGTGGGTATAACTGAGCTCCTCATAAACAGTCACTGGATTTAAAAAAGACAGAAATAGCCCCACAATATCTAAAAACCTATTCCACAATAGAAAAGATGAGAGAGCAAGCACATTTGAATGTCTGGACAGAATGAAAGCATACAGCATGGATTCCTCCCATATCAGACATAGTAGAATCTGCATTGGTGAGTGGATGTGAAGGTTATATATCTTAACCGAAGAAAAAATAAGAGCAGGAATTTGTACTATATTAGACACATGGGGAACCACTCCTCAGTCAAGGTTTTCTCTTTTGTATGAATTCCCCAGATATGATTGTAAAATCTAATTGAAACTTTTCTCAGGGTAAGAGTGTTGGCAAGAATTCTCTTCTTCTTGTTTTTCTTATCCAATCAGAGCTGGGCTTGTGCTGAAAAGGCAGTGTAATTCATTTATACATCAATCAGCCACGAAACACAAATGCATGAAACATAATTAACCTGGTCGCACTCAAAGAGTTGTGGTCAATGGCTCCACGTCCACATGGAGGCCAGTGACGAGCGGTGTTCCTCAGGGCTCTGTTCTGGGTCCAGTGCTGTTCAACATCTTTGTCAGCGACATGGACAACGACATTGAGTGCACCCTCAGTAAGTTTGCCGACGCCACCAAGCTGTGTGGTGCCGTGGACTCACCTGAGGGAAGAGATGCCATCCAGAGAGACCTTGATAGGCTTGAGAAATGGGCCAGTGCAAACTGCATAAGCTTCAACAAGTCAAAATGCAAGGTCCTTCACCTGGGTGGGTTGAGAGTAGCCCTGAAGAGAAGGATTTGGGGGTGTTGATAGATGAGAATCTCAACATGAGCCGGCAGTGCGCTCATGCAGCCCAGAAGGCCAACCGCATCCTGGGATGTATCAAGAGAAGCGTGGCCAGCAGGTCAAGTGAGGTGATTCTCCCCCTTTACTCTGTTCTTGTGAGACCCCACCTAGAATACTGGGTCCAGTTCTGGTGTCCCTACCATAAGAGGGATGTAGATCTGTTGGATTGCGTTCAGAGGAGGGCCACAAAGATGATCTAGGGGCTGGAGCACCTTTGCTATGACAGGCTGCAGGAGCTGGGATTGTTCAATCTTGAAAAGAGAAGACTTTAGGAGGACCTAATAGCTGCCTTCCAATACCTGAAAGGAACTTACAAGAAGGCTGGGGAGGGACTTTTTACAAGAGCATTGACTGATATGACAAGGGGAAATGGGTTTAACTTGAAGGAGAATAGATTTAGATTAGATCTTAGGAAGAAATTCTTCAGCATGAGGGTGGCAAGACATTGGAATAAATTGCCCAGAGACGTTGTGGCTGCCCCCTCCCTGGAGGTCAAGTTGGACAGAGCCTTGTATACCCTGATCTAGTTGAGAGGCGTCCCTGCCCATGACAGGGAGATTGGATTAGATGATCTCTAAGGTCCCTTCCAACCTAGGCCATTCTATGATTTGATTTCTATTCTAACCTACTACTTCTGCAACTATTCATTTCACCTCTGCTCTCACACTTTCTGATATAAATTTCAAATTTTGCAGACTTGTTTTTCTCCCCTCCTTCACTTATATAACCAAGATGATGGTTTTCTTAAGCTTTCCCAGGTTATTTACACATAAAATTTTATAATAAAAGTAACTATCAAATCAGCTATGTGCTGCCTACAGAGCAAAAAAAAATATTAATTCACTGAAATACAGAAAAGGTTACATGAATACAAGATAGTTCCTGCATATTGACCAATGAGAACAGAAGAAAGGGAAACAGCAAGGGAAAATGTGACATTAGCTTAATCTTTTTGTATATTAAACTGTATTAAAATCTCTATTTGTCTCCTCTGGAGCACAGAGGATTTTATATTATTTTGTATTTGCTCTACACAGCTTTCATCAGTACTCAGTTTAAAGGCTCTTTATCAAGGAGTGTTAAAGATACCTCCTTCATTTCATGTAATCTGGCACTTCTTCTCTCAAAACATGCTAACAAGACCATTTTAAATACCTTCTGCAAAACATGGTCTATCCAGGCAACATGACAAAAAAAGAGGTGTCTTTAAGCCTTTGGAAAATCTGAGTTCACTTTTACAGGATTTCTACTAGGATCTAATTGTTTCATGACATTTAGAAACAGGTTTTCCCAAATTGATTGACTTTTGTCTGTATTTGGTGTGACTGGTATCCTTGTGGGGGTGCTACAAATCCATCTTCTGTTTGTGTTACAGAAATGGTAAGAGCGATTTTCCATTTTTGCTCTGAGTGTGTGCAACAACTACATCCTAGCAACCACTCCAAAAGCCAGGGTGATGCAAACATTAAACAGTTCTGCATGGCCAAACGTGGGGGACATCTCTCCACAATCCAGAGAGCACCTACACGCTGTGTCACTGTGGTGTGGAGGTCATCAGAAATCTCTAAAACTGCATACTGCATCGTATGACCAAGTGCATTCTTCCTAACGGAAAATACACTAAGAAAGAAATTTGCACTACAAAAATAAGGCTTTTTCTGCACAAAATAATCCTGGTTTTTGCCCCACTGCTCAGTCTGCACCATTTACAAAGTGTGATAGCAGGCCTGAGAGGTTTTATTTGGATCAATGGGTTTTTAGTTAAGTAATGCACTGGCATAGACTGCATACAGGATCCTGGGAGAGTTTTTAAAATACGTTGCAACTCCTATTGACAAAGTATGAATTCCTACTGAGAAACACTGCCATAGTGCTTTTTGTAGCATTCTTTCTGTCTCTGAACAAATGCAGGGACTAGATAACTTCTTGACATCCGTTCCAGTTTTCTTTGATGCTCACAGTCTTCTTGACATTTCATATTATGCACATTTATTTGGTAAATACTATATTTCAAACTCAGGAAGGAAGGAAAGCCTCTGAAGGATTACACTTTTAGATGACAGAAATACAATAGCAGCAAAGAAAACATAAAAACCAGAAAACATTTCAATGTCCAAGGCCAGCAAAGAGCTGGTTTTGTCAAGACAGGCTTGTAAGAAGAAAAGGAAGTCCTTGTCATCTTGGAATCTGTACAGCCTCCTTAAAATCCTCACAAGGATGTATAGGCATTGTTACTATAGCGTAGTGGATATGCGCAGTAAGGAAGCTGCAGATGCAGACCGAGGCAGGTGTGATCCTGCCGAGCAGATGTGCTTCTCTGGCACTGATAAACAAGTTTGCTGAACCCTCTCAACTGAGACCCTCATGCACCCCTTTCAGTTGCCCATCACCTGGACATATCTACCAGTGCCAGATAGCACTCCTTCTGGGCTTCACCTGGGTCACTCCTCTGTGGGGCTGTGAGACTTCTGCAATACAGCTGCAAAACATGAACGCCAAAGGTTGTGGTGCTGCTAATACAAAGCTCACACATTGCCTCACTGTGTTGCCTGTTTAAGTCTCTCACAAAATAAGTGGGTGGCTGTGGTATTTCAGCAGCAAACAAGCTGTACAGCTGCTGCTTCCTACAGGTGCTGTCTGCCCTGCTGACCAGGCACAGCAGAAAGCAACTGCACCCCTATTTATGGAGAATGTTTCCAGCATCAAAAGCCAGCTCTTCTCACAAAGAGAAGCAAAACCAAGACATCCCCACAGGAGTCAATGCTGGGAGGGAGATTGGGGTGTATGGGAGATGCAGACATCAGTGTCCCATTTTACAGCTGTAGAAATAGAGGAAGAAAAGTAATAAAAAAGCTAACTCCCAGCTGGGAACCAGCCAGAAGATGAGTGGCAGAAATCTGTAATCAGAGCTCTAGAGTCAGCTGCTCTAACTAGACAGCTCAGGCAGGGGCTGTGCTTACTCCAAACAAAAACTTTCTGTGGATAAGTAAGTCAAAGCATGCTCCTGTAAGAACTCCAGGGTACCCAAGTGTCCTGTGCCAGAGCACTAACCTGTCTTTGTTTAATAGCTTGCTTCATAACAAACTCTTAATTTGGTGTGAAACTTTACTACTGAGATTTGAATTTTCAAATGATAGATCTTTGTATTTTTGCTTTCAACCTCTCTTTTCTCTATGAAAACAGCAAGTTAAATGCAGCAAAGATCTTGAGCCTACACACCACTGCAAGTTAAGGTGTAGAATCACAGAATCATAGAATGGTAGGGGTAGGAAGGGACCTCTGGAGATCATAGAGCCCAAACTCCTGCCAGTGCAGGATCACCCGGGGCAGGCCACACAGGAACAGACTCAGGCAGGTTTTGAAAGTCTCCAGGGAAGGAGACTCCACAGCCTCCCTGGGCAGCCTGTTCCAGGCTCTGTCACTCTCACAGTGAAGAAGCTTTTCCTCATGTTGAGGTGGAACTTCCCATGTTCCAGTTTGTGACCACTGCCCCTCGTCCTATCACAGGGCACCACTGAAAAGAGACTGACCCCTTCTAGTTCACACCCACCCTTCAGACATCTGTAAACATTAATAAGATAGCACAAATAATGTTTCCAGTGATTCCAACACAGCAAGCAATAAAAAAAAATCCTCTTACGTGTAGAAGACGTGAGGCAAGTTACAAATGCATTGCACTGATATCAGTGGAAGATGTGCAGGATTTGATACACCACATTCAGAATCCACTTTGGAGGTTATTTAATCTGCCAGTAATATCCTCAGACAGACAGGAACAAATTTACCTTGATGTGTCTGTCTGTCATTCAAGTAACCTGTGATCCATTGAATATGTCTCTTTCTGAAACGCTCATTTTACTGCAATTCTGTCTGACTCAATATTCTTCTTACCTGACAGGTAGGAGATCAAATAATTGAAATCAATGGAGAAAGCACAAGGGACATGACACATGCCAGAGCAATAGAGCTAATCAAGTCCGGTGGCAGAAGAGTGCGACTGTTGTTGAAACGTGGAACAGGCCAGGTTCCAGAATATGGTGGGTTTTCATCTTTACATTTTTCTTTATGCATGAACCTATATAAATTAATTACATTGCTTTTGAGATAAGTAGCAATTGTAGATATTTATATATTGTAATGTCCTGTGGCACATTGAGTAGGGGCTTAAACGCTGACCAGAGTAGAGGTGGACTTACATGTTTAAGTGTTTCCTTGGCTCAAAACCATATATGTGTGTACATCACTGTCATCTAACACAGGCAATTGCTTATAAGATGTGCATTGGAGGAAGCACCTTGAATCCATTAGGGGACATCTCTGAGTGTGCTGGGAGTTGCTGATTTGTCTATAAACTGTCCTTTTCTTTCTCTCTTGGTACTTCTCTGAACATTTTGAACCATAGCACATGATCTTGTTGCCATGCAAGTCAATGGATCAGCTTTAAACTCAAAGCATTAACAACAGTGTACTTCTTTCTTTGACAACCTCACCCGTTATATTATCTCTGACAATATACACAGATGATTAAGTAGAAGCCAACTCGGAATAAAAAAGAAGACTTTGCTCATTGTGGTGAGAAAGCAGGTTTCTCATTTTTTGTTTCAGAATGACTTCTGGGACTTCTTTGAGTATTTCAAAAAGCGTGAGTCATTTAGACAATATAGAAACCTTATTTAACCACTGAAATGACAAGAAGTAAAAATAAATTATCCAAAGTTAATTTCAAAGACAAAAAGCTCTTTTTTTTTAATTGAAATTGGAGCTTACTCTAAAGTACAGTGTGACAAAGTTACGTATTTACATAAGTTTTATGATGTGCACAGCTGGCCCTGAAATATCACAGGAAAAGGGGTTTTTTTTTAATGAAAATTCCTTGACTTCTTTATGCTAGAAGGTCCAAAACTCTATTAAGCATTTCAAATGTTACTTTTGAAGTTCCAGCATCATTTCCCATTAGAATCAGAAATGGATTAGGATATGAAAATTCAAAGTAATACTTAGGCTTACCTGTAGGTTCAGGTCAGTTTTGTTACCAACATAAATTCATTGCCTCTGTTGGAGGCAATTAAAGTCAGCTCCACAGAAAGTGAGCACTTTGTTGGCTGTCAGTATACATGGTAATTGCACCATTTTTTTCTCTAAACTAGCACCAGTTCTTCAGCTGAGGCAATACTCAGGATAGTGTATGTTGCATTTTTTTTCCGGCTTTCAAGAGCTTCTTAACAAGGCAGCAAGGATGGGCTATAGTCCACTCATATGGTGATAAAGTTAGTGAGTTGTACTTTTGCTGAGTAGGAACAAAGCCAAAATTTCTTTTTGGGATTATGATAAATCAGTACTACAACATTTAATACCAGCTATGATCCTTTCAGAGAGACCTCCAACAAAGATTCAGATCACCTTCAAAACAATTTAATCAAAGTGGGGAGGCAGGGGAGGTGGTCACAGGCGGCTGCTATGAGCAAAGAATCAATTGCATTTTTGCAATCAATTGCCATCAATTCCATTCCTTGAGATCCCAGTTCTGGATGACACTTAAACCTAGGTTTATGGGAGATCCAAATTAACTTTCTAGGTTTATATATCTTACAAACCTGCATTTTATTCCAGCATCATAAGGAAATGTAAATAGATATAACAGAAGTTCAGTATAAGTAGCATTGTTTTGGTAAGACAAATCTCCCAAAAGGTGCAGATGTGCACAAGCCTTCCCTTCCCCAGAACATGAGTAGAAAATACAGATAAACCACTGCAAATCCAGGCACAGTTTATAGTGCTAATGGAAAGAAACAAAAATTAAAAGACTGTTTAAAGTCAGTCTCACCATTTGGAAAGGCATTTGGAATGCTTGGCATTAGCTGTTTAAAAATGCAGATTACTGCAAAATAAAAGTTGCTAGAAAAAAGTGCTCCATACAGACACTTACAGCTCCATACAGGAGGAGAACTAAAGAACTGTTCTTGAAAGCCATGTTGTCCTACTGCACCTAAAAGCAGTAAAAATATTCAGGAGTTACTTTGTAATGTACACACAACCTACAGAAAGCATCACAGCAAAGGAGAACATGCACATGTCTGTAGTTGTTAATATATGCATTATGCAGGCAGAGAAATGTTAATGCTGTATCCAGTCTGCAGGCAGAATGGAAGCAAAAATAAGAAGGTGCCTGTTGAAATTAACTGAGATACTGAAGTCCTCCGTAGGTCATTTCCCATAGCAATGAGAAATACTCCAAGAACAAACAGAAGGTGCACATAAAAACCAACAGCAGCCTACTCAGGAAGTTAAAACCAGAAATTAACAAACAGAAACCATTAAAACCAGACGCCATGTCTCAAGAATGCCAGATCTCAAGGATAAGTCATTGTGCTGCAAAGAATGTCTGTCAGAATATTAATCACAAAGACCCCTAAAAAGAACATCCTTTCTAAATAGTGGAAAACTGAACACACAGAAGATTGTGACAAGAAGCTCCAGGACAGTGATCCTAAGGACAGTAGATAAACTGGTCAATATTTAGTAGTTCCCTCTTCTCGCTACAAGAATTGCACAGTTGAGATGTAACAAGACTAAGTGGAGCTTTTTCTACAGAAATAATCAGCCTTTCTTCTGTTTTTAGCGAGTACATGTCAGAAATATTTCTTATACTCATTAGGGTCCAGCTCTCGAGTCCATCAGTTACAAGTAAGACTTAGCTGAGTATAAAAATGCAAGGCTGGAGGTCTGAGCTGGTATCTGGATTGTCACGGTGGTGTGCAGCAGAAGCCTAGGGAGAAATACAAAACCAGAGCAAGTGTATCAGGGTCGTCATATAGACATTTCTGCTTGGTCTCTGACAAGCAAAATGGTCAGGGACTTCTTGACCTAACACTGTGTTTAAAGACCTTTCCAACAGCAATGACATTTGGACCCACAGCATTAAAAAGAAGGAAACTCACCTACAACAACCTAAACTAACCAGCCAAAAAACATCACATTATTGTCTCTTAGTCTTCATCTTTTTGATTTTCCTTGTGAAATATAATAAATGTTTTTTAGATTCCAGAGTCGTGTTTCTGTTAGTACCAAATAAGTGCAAGAAGTATCAGTGTGATTGACATCACTAAAAGCACTATTAAGGAAAAATCAGCATTGGTAAGAAAGTGATCTGTGAAACAAAGTAATATGTACTGAAAAGAAGGAAGCACTCAGTGAAGAAACAAAAAACAAGCTTCTGAGAGGGTACAAATCTCCTAAATGAGTTATGTCAGTTTCTGCTACCTGGAAATCTGTCCCTACAAGTACATCTCAGAAAATTCTGACTGAGCTGAACCACTATTCAAACCTAAGGGAAGAAATAAAGTGTTACAAATGCATCATTTACCTTAACTCCAGCTGCTGATTTTGCTTGAAAACAAATTCCAAAGATCCCAGCACACTTCAGAGGGAGAAATCCCCTTGTAGTGTGCACAGTAGCATCAGAATATATGGGAAGGAGCACAGATTGATTAGTGCTCCAAAACAATAGCTGATCACACAACAGGGTGCAACAAAAGAAGCTTAGAAAACAGATGTTTTATCACCCAGCATCTCAGAACACATTTGCTGAGGATAATGATGGCCAGAGGAACTGGGCTTCCACTGAAGGTGAATCATCACAGCTCATCCAAACCTGAAGAACATTGGCCTTGTGTTTCATAGAAAATAGTCTGCCAGCCGTGTTCTCCAAAGAACCAAGTCATAGTAAGAAATCATATTACTGTGGAAGACAAACTAGAAGTACTGCTGGGAGTCCTGATTCTGAAACTTAATGCCCGGGGAGTCTGGTGGGAAGGAATGTGAGTGTAATCTCTACCTAGAAGATTACTGACCAGCAGGAGCTACTGGGTGTGCAGCACTCTTAAAAAAATCTGTCTCCTCACACAGTGAGAGCCTGATTACAGATGCTCATATATTTCAGGCCTTAGCCATAGCTGTATAAATACCAGGAGAAGGACAAGTACATTGAGCAGCCAAGCATTGGGAGGAGGCTGCATCCCTAAAGGCAAATTGTGGAAAAACTGTTGACTAAATCCCAAAATAGTAACATTAAATATTAAGTAAAACTAACAAATCACAGTCTCTCCATCCAGCAACATGTTTGGCAAGAGGCAAGTTAATTCTAATGATGGATCAGCCCCAGGAAGCTACAGTTCTCTCTGAGAACAACCACTGTTTTCTCTAAATATTTATGGAAGAAGGTCCCTAGGACAGCCTGGGATAGTTCATTCTCAGTCCCACAGTCCTGGGAGATTGTCTCTTCTGGCTTACTGCTCCTAGCCTTTCCCAACTGGAGATTTCATTACTCAAAGCTACAATAAAATAGTTAAATTCCTATAAGTATCTGAAATAACCAAATAATTGCAAACAGGGCAGGAAGGTGGAGGAGGATGAGGCATGGTTGTAAGGTGGACTCCATCCCTCTTGAACAACATCTTGCCCCAGATGCTTTCTGTCTGTCACTGCAGAATGAACAGAAACACTGAATTTCACCGGTGAGGAATATCTAGAAGAAAGCTAATTTGTTTCCCTTCCTGCTTTCACAGTAAGACTTCAATATCATACTTTCTATCACATTTGTTAGTTTTTTAATTAGTTTTAAGTTGCTTAATAGTTCCTGCAGAACATTTTATGTTTTAAGTTTTAGAGACTTCTGCCCATTCACACAGATTTTGGAAAATGTTTGCATTGCCCTGTGTTGGAAATCTGGATCTGGTCCTGAGGGTGCTAGGTCATGGTGTGATGCTAACACACACGGATCCATGAAAACGAGCATCACTGAGGTTTGGTGAAAAAGCCATCCGCGTCACAGGGCTGGCTGGTGCTTTATGGATTTTCACAATGGTGGTTCTTTCCCTCTCTCCCCACCCTTGCTTGACTCCATTAAAAGACATGTCCTGGGGCTTCATTGTACATTTTTGGAATCTCTGTTGGTTCACACAATGCTAAATTATGTGCAAAACTCACCCCATGTGTTCATGACATTGAGATGATTTTACAGAGCTAGAGTTCAGATTCGTCTTTGGTTACTTAAGGAAGGAAGAGTTCTGCATGGGAAGGAAGAGTTCTGCATGCAATATACATCCATTTCAGTATACACAAAATCATGGCTCATTAGCAGATAAAAGCTAGAAGTTATTTAGCAGTAGTCATTTCTGAAGGGCTTTGAAGAAACTCTCAGCTTACATTTCAGCGCTACCCAACCAACCAAGCCAAAAAATGTCAGAGTTGATACCAATACAAGGATTTTTCATACAAATAAATCGGCACAGTTCTAAAATGCATTAAACCCTTTGCATTTGATTTATTGTGACTCCTTCAGAAAGCACCTCAAGATGTATTCCACATCCATAGTCCAGGTGAATCTATATCCTGAGTATATATATGCACAGCAGTTTCAGTCATCTACTAATTTTTAGACTTACAGCATGCTTGTTTGTCTCAGCTTTACAGAAATACTTCTTTCTTGTTACATAGAAGCTTTTTACTCAGTTGTTCTAAACTTACTAAGAATTCTCTGCTCTAACAATAGTAAAATATCTGTATGTCACTGGTTCTGTTAATTCTAATGATTGGTCCTAGGCTGTTCCTCCCCTTCCTTTAGGAATGGTACCTTCCAGTCTCTCCATGTGCATGAAAAGTGACAAGCATGGGTCCCCATATTTCTACTTATTGGGCCACCCTAAAGACACGGTTTGTAAACTCTGCATGAATATTATCTTTCTCTAATATGCTTTTGTTTCTTACAACTGTTATTAGTCTTTTCTGTCTTTTTCTTACATGCTAGCTTGCTTAATAATTGCTACAGTAGTTGACTTTTCTTCCATATTTGATTATCTTAGATATCAAAGCATCTACGCCCTTTACAGTTGTCTTTCAATATCCTAGATAACTGGTCCTTTATATTACACTGCTGCTAGTGCAAGAAACACAGCCATAGGTCTCCTATATGTCTGCTTTTTCTCGTGACAAAAATGTATCCTCTGAATATGACTTTTCAGGTAGAAAATCTTAAACTTTTGAGAACCAAAGCCATATTTTTCCCATTCCTTTTGGTACTTGGCTTGCAAAAATAATAGCAAGGTGAAGGTGGAAGTTAGATGTTGATCTCAAACAATATTTATATGCAGCCTCTTGAAGAAATAACTGATGTAAAATTGAAGACTTTCTGGAACATGCTGTAAGGCAATACTCGTTTTTTAAACCTAGTGGCTATGCTGAATTTACACATAGCACATTGCACTTGATTTCAAGCTATTGTCTTCATAAATCAGATCCAACTGCACAGATTGTTCAGACACATAAAATTTGTGATAGAGAGACATGGCCCAGAAACAAAACCTGGAAAGCAAAGGAAAATTTAAAAAAAAAAAATCTTTTTTTTTTAATTGATTGCTGTCATAACAGAAAACGCAAAGTGTTCTGATGCATTCAATCTGTCTGCTGTTGACTTTGCACAATGTAATATATTTGCTATTGTTATAAGGCCAGTCTCACACTACTGCAGACAGATTGGAAGTAGAAAGGGAGTTATATCCAAAGGTATCATCCCAGCCTTTGAGCTTCAAAGAAGCTCCTCCAGTGTGATGCCCTCAGAATTCCTGCCTCCAGCACCCAGACATTACACCGTGCTTAAATTACCAGTCTTGTGCGTGCAAATCTGGGTAATTTAATAGATTGATCGCATGTGTTTCCTATTACATCCTATTTCCAATTTGTGTCAATAAATAAGATTTTTTTGAACACAGACATGTCCCTACACTTTGCTAGTGCAGAGCTGAACACATCTAGAGGCCATTTGAAAATTGTATCCAGGTAGTTCAAGCATATATGTCACCATCAAAGATGTCCTGGGAACAAAAAATTCCTGCATCATGTAGAAGTCTGAGTTGCACCATTCCTCACAGTCTTTCTCACCTTATTTCTGCTTTGTTATTCACTAAAAGTAGTTCATAAGGTTAAAAATCCAGGTTGACATTAGGGTCATTTTGCAAGCCCCAGTTGTCAAGCATAGGAAGATCAGTGAACTACAGTTCCACCACAAGTATTATACTTTCATAGCCACAGCTTTCTATGCATTATCTTTATTTTTACTTCTATAGCGTAACGGACACAGGAAATACCTCTTTTTTCCTGAAATAAGTAGAAACATAAATACTCTATAAATACAGATAAAGTTAGTTTTGCACAATCTCTCAGCTGTGAATGGTTTTGATTATTTACTTGGCAGGAAGTGTTTAGGACAGATTTTTTTTTCTGAGTAAAAATCTATCCAGAAAATCAAAAGCAATTTAGTTTGGGTCAACACCAAAACTGGAATACTTGATTGATAAAAAGGTAATATCAGGTCAAATGAAAATACATGTTTTATAAAATGTTTCTATTTCAAGTGTTTTTAATGAAAGAGTTTTGAGGGGTAGGATGTTCCTAAAGAGCCAGCTCTGCAATGGGGCTTTTCCCAGCCAAAACTGTGGCTGTGCTACCATGCACTGGAGCCCTGACCAAGGATGTAAGTCAATTGTCCTGGTGTAGAACATATATTGATCTACGCCTGACTTAGGAGAGGCCCCTACCATAACGTCATAGTGCAGTCTCTTATGAGTCCACATTTCTGCCAGAAATTCTGGGGAATCTCCCACAGTTCTTCAGGAATTGTTCCATTTTATATAAATAATCACTTACAGAGGATGATCAGCAGACTTACCTAAGTTAGGTATAGCACAGGGGAGATGCAGGCACTAAAAGGTGGTTTAGAAAGGACAGCCAGATCAAGTGATACGTGTCAGTGCTTCCTTGCACAATGGGTTTGGTAGCCCTTACTAGTGACCAGTGCATTTATATTTGGAAAAACAGATGAAAATTTGGGAGTTTATACCATGTTTTTATAGTTTGAATAAAGTTTAAACCTTCAAAAATCTCCAGTCACCTGCAGACTGCATTTTTCTAGTTGTTTAACTCTTATTAGTGAGTCTGAAGCTTTTATGTTTGTCTAATAAATGGCTAGAGCATGGTGGCCTGTACATTTAAGCCAGATACTCATTCTTGTTCAGGTTACTGATCAGGTAATCCAATTCATCCTATTTTTAATGCTCATTTTATAAATATCTAGAACTGAAGTTGGGTGTTATTTGAAACTTGAAGTACCCTATATATCATTCATCTAATGTGAGTGCAAAAATCAATAGTAATTTTGGGAAAGTGTCCTTTCCTTCTGTGACCACCTTGGTGGAACTGCAAACATTCATTCATATTCCTGCTGCATTTCGAATACCAACTTCTCATTTCTAGCAATACCAACTTAATTTCTGGAACCCATGGTGTGTAAAAAAAGGAAAAAAAAAGACTAACTAAATGAATCAATATACTAGTTAATAAAATTGGCCTAAAACGATCAGGCAATTTGCATATGGGCTCCCAAAGGTTCTGGCTGTTTTATTGCTATGGGTAAAAACTATTCAAGGGCAAAATTGAATATTAAAATTTGCTTTACAAACATGTCCTTAGTATTTAATAAATATGTAGCAGCTGGCAGGAAGTAGAACATCCTTCTGTTAAAAAACAGTGTATGGTATTTATATGTGGGTGTTTATAGTCATTTCTGTCTTACAGCAAATTTCTATTAAGATATGTAGACCTTTTACATAGGTATCCTTTGATGAAGAAACAGAAAACAGTTTTGAAAGAAAGAGTAACACATGGGAAAACATTTTCAGTTTTGTGGCAATGTTTTTGAGTTTCCAGGGTAACAATACCCTTTCCTTACGTTTTAAATGCAGAAATACTGAGTCTTTTCCATAGTCCTAAACACTGCTTTGGCAATTACACTTCAGTGGCTTCACCCAGTCCAGATGAATTCTCTAACCCACGCTTCCCCCATCTATATAAGAGGGATAGTAATATTTACTTACTTATCTCATGGGAGTGTTATAGGGATTAATTATTTAATGTTTGAAAAGCACTTTAAAGATTAAAATTCCTAGTTGACTTCTCAGTATTATTATTAAAGCAGAATCTCACTAATCCACACACATTATAATCCACACCAAAACTGGCAGTGTCCCCCCACATCAGAGCAAAGATTTAATAATAAGGCTGTTGAGTTAGCTCTCTTATCACTAGGACTTAATTATTTTACTACAATATTCTGGAGTAGATTTACTAATATGGTGTAAAGTGTAGATAATTATGGCTGAACTACAGTGAATAAAACAGATGAGCAAACATTATCCCTGGTTTTGTTCACCTAAACTGGCAAGCAGACTTACCAGCCAAAGAAGGGAAAAGTCACACCCACAAATCTTTCTATAACTTTCTTTTTGTGGCTTCCTGCATTTCCATCCAGTTGACTATACTGAAGATAAGCCTGAAAGGAAATAGAGGGCCTAAAAGAAAAGAGCCATCCCACTGTCTCTACAGCATCAGTGTTTCCATTCTTCCTGTAATCCAGATAAATAGGAAAAATGGGAATTCTGTAACACTTACTGTGTCTTTGCAGTTTGCCATAGGATTAAGTCCAGTCTTCAGCTGTTGCAGCAAAATGTCCTGTAGAATCCCTCTCCTGACGCTCATTTTCATTTGCAGATTTGCAACAGGCCCCCAGTTAATAGTAAGACTGTATCGCTCCAGCTTGTTCTTAATCAGTTAGCTTCCCTATGCCTCTGTGGTGGGATCCTTGCAATATAGAGCTACGTGTCAAATGGAAAAGAGTGAAGGCACAAATTGTTATTCCTGTGGCCTGGCCCAATAATTCTCATCATGAGGGCTGTGCAGTATCGGCTTCACTGGCTAGACTCCATGGGATCTAAAACTGGTTCCACATGGAATCATAGAATCATCTAGGTTGGAAAAGACCCTTAAGAACACCGAGTCCAACCAATAACTTAGCACTGCCAAGTCCACCACTAAGCTATGTCCCTAAGCAACATGTCTTTTAAATATATCCAGGGATGGTGACTCAACCACTTCCCTGGGCAGCCTGTTCCAATGCTTAACAATCTCTTCAGCACAGTCAGTTTTTGCAATGGCACACATTGCCATATAGGAGAGCACACCCACTCATCTATATTTTTAAGTAAATATTGATTTGAAAAGATCAAACTTCTTACTCTTTAGAAAGTTCCAGAAACTCTTATGTGTCCTACTCTGGCTTGACATGAGCAAGAACATTTTATCTTCATACCTCTCAACAAAGACTCTGTCTCTAAGAATATCAGCTGAACTTGGGGC
>JAAGNO010024639.1:26960-52855 GCA_033439905.1 Ceryle rudis
GACATGAGCAAGAACATTTTATCTTCATACCTCTCAACAAAGACTCTGTCTCTAAGAATATCAGCTGAACTTGGGGCACGATGGCTTTGAACTTACTTACGTGATCATGATCTTTTAATTGATCTGTGGTTATCCAGGTGTAAAAACTGGCATTTTAGCTTGCTCAAAAGAATCAATAAACAGCTATCAGCTCTTTTACAGACAAAAGCACAGCCATGGAAGTACAAAAGCGCAATACAAATGTACAAGAAGGCAATACAGCTATATCAGAAAAGCCTTGCCAGTGGCCTGATGCTGTGATACCCAAAACTAAATTAAACTAACAGAGCCGCTGATGACTCTCATTGTTGGCATTGGAAATGTGATGAGTCTAAATGGTCACATAGGGAGTGACATAAAAAAACCCTGTTATTCCAACCATTTAAGAGGAGCAGGCAAGCTTTGTCCATAGAGGGAATTGCAGTTGGTCCTGACTCTGCCCTTCTCGCTCTGCCATCCTGTGGTAAAATTCCCAGCTGATGTTCTGTGGCCTGGCCACAAGGAGAGGTTAGCAGAGCTTGTGGCCTCTGTCAGACTTCTTATAGCTTGTTACTCCTAGCTTGGAAAAAAACCCTTATAAAATCAAACGTTGGAGTTTTTTTACTTTGATGATACGAGGAAACTGCCACTGTCCAACCAACACTTAATGAACGTGACCTTAGAGCATGTTCTATTTTGCAGAGCTACAAGCAACACATATTGCAAAACAGAATTTTAAACATCTGGGTTTTCTAAAAACACATAGTTTATGTTTACTCATTAGGAGCTGAATATTACAATGTGACATTCATTTATTCGTGAACTTCCATCTCATTATACAGTTTTCAGAGAATTGTCTCGGTATCCAAAAGATATCAGATACCACAACAGCCCTGACAGCAAGCATGGTCCAAGGGTCATCTCCGCACCTTCAGAGCCCAGCAGCCTCCAGTCTGAAAAGAGTTTCCTAAACAGAGACTGAACTAATTCTGCAGATTCTACCCTAAGCAGTATGGGAATACTTATTCATGAGCTTTGCAAATAAGGATGCATTCCAACCAAGTTATGTGCTTTGCTTAAGATCCTGCTGAGATCTTAAGTGAGAACCATCAACACTCAGTGCCTGTCAGAAACAACTTTCTAGGGGCATTTCAAATACAGTCAAAATGCTCTGAATTCCTCACTTATTAAATAAATTTTATAGATTATCCACGTATCTTTAGTAATTACAGCTCTTTATTGACCAGATAGCATGTGATGCCTACCATTAATGCCCATTTTAGCTGTGATAATTAATACTTTTAATATTTAAGTTTAATTAAGTGTGTAATATCCAACTCTTAAATTATTCAGTCTCTGCAGAGTGTTTTTCATTAATACCACACATTCTATTAACATATTTATGAACACCTTTTATGACTTAATGTGGCTTAATTCTATTAATAAAAACTAATTTTAAAGTCATTATCTTCTTTAATTATACAGTAACTTGCAATGTAGATTTTCCAGTTCCATTGTGGCTCTGGAAGTGAATTGCTGAGGTTTCTGCAGCTTCTACTCTACTGCCTGGCCACAAAGGCACCTTCTTTTCTGAATGGATGAGGCTCTTTTGCCTGAGTAGCTCTGATCTGATAGATATTGTGAGATGCTCTGTACTTCAAAAAGGCTACCAAACTGCCTGAAGGACCTAGTGAATGATAATGCGTCGTTAGGGCAACATGACTCAAGACTAACAGGCTGTCCATAGACTTAACACTGACAGGGGCTGAGGGGCTTGCTGTGAAGGATAAAAACACTGGACAGGCTGCAACTTTTCATTTCAGATGTTCACAGTACTAGTGAGTAATCCTGTAACATTTATGCAGATACATTAACTTGATTCAAGGAAAAAATCAAGTTCACCAAATTCACTCAGATTAGTGAGAATGATCATTGATTTAAATATTTAATGGACAGGACTGTTTACTAGATCCATATCTCTTGAACAAAATAAAGTGGGTCTTGAAATGACTGATAAACCGTGTACTCATAGTCATCTGGCCTTAAGATTCACAGCCAGAAGATTGGTAGAGCAAATTATTAAACTGAATTTACTAAATTAATTTACCTGTTTCAGATCTGAAATATAGCCTGTTGCTAAGTGTGGCTCTTGATTATTTTTTCCCTCTCCCAGTCTGCACTTTAGATGCATAGAAAATTTTTCTGCATAGAAAAACTGGCCTTTATTATTCTTGCTATTGTAAAGGCACTGTTAAAATTCTCTTGGTCCTGTTTTAAGGTGTGACTGATGTTGCTGGAGAGAGTGAAATGATGCAGAGCTTAGGCATTATTACAAAATCCCAGTGAATTGCTCATGGATGTTATTTATATTTAATGGGTGAACGTCAGGGTAACCAATAGAGGGCTAAAGCAGCACCCTAAGGTCTTTCAAGTCCTGGAGACAATTCAGTCTGTCTGCTTTTTCCAGGGCAGAAACTCTGAATGCTTCTGAATTCATTAATGATCTCCTGTATTAGCCTGAAAGGGCCCAGGCCACTCACTTGCAGTGACCCTTGTGTGCTAAAAAGGGTCTGATGTGGGGCAAAGGCTGTTGATGTCTGTGTCCGTCCACTCAGCTTTGAGCCACAGCCTCCAAAAGGGCTTCCCAGAAGGAGCTCCTCAGCACTGATTGTGTACACACTCAGCAGAAGAGCTGACATCTATTTCCACAGGTCTGCTGAGACACATCTCTCTCTGACTGTGTAAGGCAATTAAATTATTATCTCGAGTGATTAGGAGAGTAAAATACTGGGGAAGCAGTGACATAATTAAACACCTAACTTGGGGAAAGGGATTTACTGAGGACACACTGGGTATCATGTAGGATCAGAAACAGTGCAGAATGAGAATAGGAGCTCTCCACATCAGATCAATCACTTCCCATGTTTCTTTGTTAACCATATTTAAAGAATACATTACATAACAAATTGAAAAGTCCGTAGTGCTTTCGACAGATTAAAGCCAACACAAATCAATGTGTGTGACTTTGTTGTTCCAAGAAATCATTCAGCATTTTTCTAAAAGATTTTTAAATTTTTTTTTCATTGCAATATGCAGTTTTGCCCTCTCTGTCTCAAGTTAAATTTTCCCTTTCTCTCTGTTCTCTCAGCTCCAAAAACAAGCAACATTATCTCCTGAGATTCTTCAGATTTGGTCTTCCAAGCATAACTAACAGTCCACTCTTTCTGAAGTGCATTTCAATAACTCTAAAATTCTCTCTCTCTGAACATGAAAGCACTTTTTCTAACAAACTTTAACGCAGACTACAGAAATGGTGATGAAAGTTAATTTTACCTGAGATGAGATCATTCAAAGTTTCATGAATGTCCCTTGTTCAAGGACTCTATGAACACCATCTCTGCTGTAATAGTATTTGGGGCGTCTTCCATTTAATATCTAAGTAGAATATACAGTGGAAGATGGATATAATGAATCCAAAAATACAAAATTTTTGCTCACCAGTAATGATTCAAAATATGAAAAGAAGTAGGGCATCAATGTAGAGTATCAATGGCACTGTTCTTTTGGACATCTGCAGAAGCAGTGGCACCATAGTAGTAGTGCCTCCCTCTTCCAATTAGATCAATGACAAAAATAAAAATGCACAATGACTTTGGTGACAGAGAGACTAGGCCTGACATTGTTTCATACTCCAAAACATCAGTCTTTCTGAAAGTAATCATTCTACTTTTCTGACAATGCCAAGCACAAAAATCAGAAGTAAAAGATGCAAGGACTCAGATGCATGTTTGTTTTCTTGTAATCTTTCATGACTTTGTTAACTCAGTCTTGGTACCCTTACCAACCATCCTCAGCATTTTCAAAAGCAAATGTACAAAGCCAAAAAAAAAAAAAAATGTTAGAAAGCAGATTTCCACTCTAAACCAAAGTTGTATTTACAAGCTATTATAAACATTCAGAGTCACCATGACATTACTGAGTACAAACAGGCAAGCACTGTAATGAATGTGGTTACATTAAGGTAGTAAGAAATTAGATTAGGCTTTCATTACATTGGAAACAAAACTTCAGAATACCAAATAGACCACTTAACTGCATGTGTAGGAAAGGAAAAGTAGTTTATATGCCAAAATAATTGAGTATAGCCTGGATTTCTTTTTGTAAATGTATGTGATATGTATGGCATTTCCTTGCACAGAAGCAACATTTCACACCAGTCGCACACTGTAATTATAGCTTAAAAAAAAAAAAAAGCATAAGGGCAGTACTAATCATGAAGAGGCTGTCCCACCTGCATGTGCCCATAGTAACTGACCAAATGAAGGACCATATGACAGCAGAAGGAGACTAAATCCATTGATGCTATTTCCAGAGCTATTGGTGTTGAAGGATCTGACTGTGGATAAGTGCAGTGGAAGATGAGCCAAGCAAAGTGTAATTTTAAGCCAAAGTGTAATTGGTGAGAAAACATTTGCATAGTGCTATTGAATAATTAACAAGAAGTGCAATTTTATAGCTAGGAGTACAGGGAGCCTGTAAAGTGGGGGCAGAAACCATGGCCACTGACTTTCTGGGAGAGACTGGGGGAAAGGGTGGCATATCATGTCACATTTGCGTAAGGCTGACAGCTGGACAAAAGGTACCAAGAGCTTTTCTAACCATCAAAACCTCAGAGAATCATTTATTTCAGGAGACAAAGGGTGCTGTATGGCTGGGTTGTGGAAGTTCCAGAATGAAAGATTAAAGATTCTTTAAATATTCTGAAATACTGCTCCTTAAAGAGTGTCAAAGACAAGCTGCAGGAGACCAATGCAATCAGGAACATCACAGACATGTCAAGCGATAATGAGAAAGAGTCAGATGCATTCCTGGTGTAACACTGCCAACATTCGTGTTTACACACCAGGGGACAATTTGTCCCATTCTCTCTATTAGCAGCATCTGTAAGAACTGTTTGCCACCTTCTGGCAATGGATAATTTCAGACAAAAAGTGGAATAAACTAATAAATAAATAAA
The DNA here is from genome assembly GCA_033439905.1 of Ceryle rudis. NCBI lineage: Eukaryota > Metazoa > Chordata > Aves > Coraciiformes > Cerylidae > Ceryle > Ceryle rudis. Next base: position 31,996 of record JAAGNO010024639.1, read on the forward strand.
GCGCCTTATTTTTTATTTAATCAAAAACTCTTTGATTCCCTAGGAGCATAATTCTAAAATGTGATGTCATTTTTACTCTTAACATGACTTACATATTAAATAAATTAATATTAGTACTTTATGGTTAATTTTATCTGATTACAAATCTCGCATTCTTGATAAACTACCAAGAAATTCTTTAAAATATTTTGATGCAAGAGGAAAACCTAGTCACAAATCCAAAGTGTAACCTCACTTGCTCTCAGATCTTGGCAGAGCAGACAAGCATAGCAAAACTAGACTTGACAGAATCTTAGAAGGACAACAAGTAAAGAAAACTTAAGTGTTGCAGGCAAGTAAATAAGCTGAGCTACTGAGGTCAGTAGGCTGAGCTCTTTGCTCTGACACAATACCTAGACAAGGCTCAGAAAGTAAGATGGGCAGACCTCTTGTCCATTAGCAGTAAAGCCAGGTTTCTCTTGCTAGTGGTTCAGACACAAGCCATCAGCAAGCAATTGATCCAGGTAGAAGGTTAAGCTTTAGTTAAGAGAGGAGCAATTAGACACATAAGAATAGTACCCTTATTTCCATTCCACTGACTGTGCACAAGCTGACATAGCAAAGCAAGCAGTTCATGTATATGGCAGCTCTACCTCTAAACAAAGAAAAGCTTTTAGCCAGAAAACTTCTGCTCCTGATGTTTTGTCCTTGTCACTCTTCTTCCAAAATGGTTGTGTTCATCTCCTACTTGTCCTCCTACGCACTCAAGATCTTGTGTCTGTGGTGTCTCTTACTCACTTAGCAGTTTACTCATTGCCTGGGGGTTTTGAGAAACAGGTCATAGAGGAGTCATTCTTACACATCCCATGGAGAAGTGCTGCCAACCTGCATGACAGTGGCTTGTAGAAACTGAAAACCACCCATAAAACACCTACTAAATTACACCAAATCAAAAGCCATCACAATGACAGATTATAGTGCTGCTCCCAGCTCATCTATCTTGTCTAAATTAGTAGGTTAAGGGAGATTTTCTCCCTTCAAAGAAGGGAGAAAGGTATCTGTTAGCCTTCAGTGAGATGTATACCTCTGAAAAACAATTTCTGTCACAGTAAGGATGATATCCATAGTGACAAAGTCAGAAACAATTTTAAAACTACATCATCCCTAAGTCTTTGCAGCAGCTTCAAACAAATGCTATTTCCTACATTTCATCTTGTAAGTTGTTTGGGCATTAGTAGTTCGTGCTCTATTAAACAAATACTGTCTTCAGTTCCTCCCAGAGGTGAACAGAGAGAAAAGTAAACTCATTGCCCTGTCTCTGGTTTAGTATATTTGCAAAATGGTTTGGTATACTTTGGAATAACAGGCAGTGAAAGTAGGTAGTGTTCACAATGAACATATAGGTTTTATATAAGGATTAAAAACTATATTAAAAATATGTATTCAGAAATATTAATAACTCTGTAGCTGTAACAGAATAAGCATAAAGAGAAAATCATTAGTTTAGTTGCTCTACGGAATAAAACTTAGCATTTTTGTCTGTTTATATTTGTTATGGAAAAGCAATTGGGTTTGTGTTGGTTGAACAAATGCAAATGAACCTTTATGGCTTGAATGAAGCTCTTTCTTTAAAAGGTTTTTCTTTTGAGAAACAAATTACTTAAATTACTGCACTTTGCTCTGCTGAAGTAATTTTGATATTTTCCCATAATGTTCAAACATTAGAGGAAAGTCGGTGACAATGCCCTCACATCAGTATTCTCCTCACCATCCAGGGACATATTGAAACAACGGCTTGCTGACATTAACATCTACCAAGGCTGAGGATGACTTTCTACATAACTTCATTTTATTTGAAAGAAAAAGCAGGTTCAGTTTTGACTGTCTCAGACTGATGGTACCTAATCCTTATAGAAAGTAATTTTGTCTTTCAAGTACTATATTGCCACAGAATATGAATGATAGTTTTATTTCATGGCAGCTTTTTCCCCAGCCACTGGAAATATGCCTGTATAGGTGCCTCTCCAACAAGAAGGCCAGGGACAATGTTTTAAACAAATGGCAACCAGTGGCCCACTTGGAGTACTCCCACAGCCAAAATTCCCTGTAAGCTGTGGCTACAAGCCTTCCTTAGTTGGCCAAGTTGTCTTTTTTCATAGGGTTTTCTGAGGGAGAGGCAGAAATCCAGTAATAATATATATAATATTGCATCTCCTAGTTTATAGATAGCTATATTTTATATCATTACATGTAAAAAATACATTGACTCAATTTCTTGAAGTAGGTTCTAACCTGATATGATTTCTCACTGCAACATTTGGTGGATTTTCCCTTCCTTCCAAAACAGAAAATTAAAAAATAATTAAAAAAAAAAAAAAATTGTCTAGAAGAATAGCCCACTGGTAAACCCGTTCTTTCATCTCTCAGGAATAAAACAGAAGGCCACTCACCCCCAGGTCTCCTCCCCTGAGTGTCCCACAAATAACTGGTACAATATTGCCCTTCATGCCTCAGAGGAACAGTGAGAGGTGTTTGCCACCCTGCTTTTCAACAGTGACCACCTGGCTTGTTCTCCTGGATGAGAAACATCTGATCTAAGCATAGTGATGCACTTGGTACAGAGGCAATCTTGTTACCCAAAAGCATCTTGCTGCTCCAGGCCATTTGATGTTTTTACTGGTGTGCAGCTGATACTTCCCAAAGCAATAAGCTATTTCTGTAACTTCAGGTGCTCTCAGAGCCCTGCACAAAATCTGTTAATGGCCCACTGCTCTTCACTGCCACTCAGTGAAAAGTATCAGTGAAGAAGTATCTTCTCATGGACAACTGGAAAAGAAGACTGTAGTTAAATCAAATACATTGGTCAGGCTAGTGAGCAGCACCACTACATCCTGTGGAGGTGTGATAATGCCATAAACCCCCACAAACTTAATTTTCTAAGGCCCAAGGTAACCACCTTGTTTAGTGCTAGCTCAGGTACTGCATTGGTCCACACAGGTGGCTTCATGCTGCTTAGCAGAGTCTTCAGATAATTTTAGAGAACCAGGCAAAGTGAGTTGGACCCCATGCATGGTCCCTGATTAAAGAATTAGCCAAAGTGAAATCCTCTGCATTTCAGACCTAAAAGGAGCTGGGGTGGGTTCTGCACCTCCCCCATCAGATGCAGCCTGTGGTCTCCTACTGGGAGGGGTGGTGCTGAAGAGCAGACATAAAGAACAAGCCCACTGAAGTAGATGCTTTTTGTAGGCAAGCTCCTAGGAGCTAATCACTCTACATGCATGAGCCTTCCTTCTATTTTTTCTTGCTCAAGTGCCAAGCAGAGAGCAGATGGTACATTACTCAGCCCTAACTGGAGGGTAAGAAAGTGTGATTTTAAGAAAATAAAATCATTTGAGACCCTCAGCCCATTTAAATTCCCTGCTCAAAGTTTATTTGCCTTACACAGAACTTGTACTTTCTACCCCTCTCAAATGCTAATCCTCTCCACACATATGCTCATTATGCAAAAGCATATGACAAACACCATCTGGGAAAATAAATATCTCCTCTGCTAACTGCTCTGCTCCCTCCCTTTACATCACCCACCTCACTATTGTCTCTCCTATTTTTATCTGCAAGACAGCAATCACTTAATCGCGCTATTAACTTGAAAGTGCCATCTCAGTCAAGCAAGCTGCAGATCCCAGGCTGGGCAGTAAAACCCAATCCATTTTTTGAGATGATGTGCATCTTCATGATAATTTGATAGTGGATATAGCACAGAGAAAAATAAATGTATCTTTTAAAGGACAGTTGATATCACTTAGAGATACTAGTCCTGACCTGCAGAAGTCCATGCTTGTTTTTCAGATAGAAGGTTACATTTTCTCCCCCATGAAATATGAAGCTCTTGCTATGAGTTCCACCTTGTTTCCATGGATTCCCGAGATAGTCCTTCATCTCTGACAGATTATTGCTCACACAGTTCAGAGCCAGGCAGTGGTGCTAAATAGGGAATGACATTAGCCAAGTTCAATGATTTCTCTAACCTCTGTGTAGACAGGAAAGAATAGGAGTCATGCTGTCATTAGTCATGATGGATTTGTTGTCTGCCAGAACATTAATCAAAAGAAATGAGGATTGTGTATGCAAGAGAAAGGCATCTCAGAATATTATGTTTTGTACCAATGGATTAGGAAAATCATCATGATTCAGCAAAGGAGATGTCTATTTGCTAAATTAAACAGCATCTGCACAATCTAACCATATCGTGTTGAGGCTAAGTAACCAGGAGAAATTCAAAATACACAGCCCAGAGACTCAGCAGCTGACGCTGTGATATAAAGGCAGAGCTTTGTAAGTGCCTTGTAAGAATTGTGGGGCCATAAACACTGCAATATTATATTTGTTTAGAAAAAATATGAGACAGAATTCAATGATGACCTTATTTGAGCTACAAATTCTTGTCCATTATTATATGCTTGTAGGGACATGTTTAATAGATGGCAGAAAGCCCTTCTCATTTGTCCTCAGAGACAGCACTGATATTGCCCAGCTAAGAAATCCATTTTACAGCTCCAAAAAGGCAATTTGATTTCATGAGCATGTGCCTTTATTATTTTAAGAATAATTTAATGTAGGCGGAGGAAGGCAGAATCTGAAAAAAAATCCTGAGGTTTCCAACATTTGCAGTTACCAACTGTGTGATTCTTGCTTCTCCTGGACTCTTTCTTTTTTTTTTTTTTTTCCCCCATTGACTCCCCTGGGAGTCTTGCATCATATAAGACAGAGGAGTTTATAGCTTGAATTCCTAAAACAGAAGGGTTTTAGTCTTGTATGTGGTTTGGGTGTTGATGTTGTTCAGAATGCATGTGCCTATGCAATACACGCTCTGCACTACTGAATGCGTCCTTAACTCCCTTCTCTTTGTTGTTACAACAGACGAACCAAACTCCTGGAGTGCTCCCTCTGCCACCTCCCCAGGTCTGCCGGAAGTAGCTCTTTCCCTTGATGACATAATCTCACCATTATCTTCATCACACATAGCCCCACCCTCTGACCCTTCTCACCAGATAAGCCCAGAGCCAACATGGGATATCAAGAGGGAACATGATGTAAGGAAACCAAAGGAGCTTTCGGTGAACGGTCACAAAAAGAAAAGGTTAGGAGAACAAAGAGAAAGATCAGCAAGTCCTAAAAAGCTAGACAGGTCAAAGCATGAAGAGGCTTCTTGGAAAGGATATTCAGAAGGAAAAAATAAGACCAATGATGGTGGCAGGCCCACCTCCGAAAGTAAAGTGGTGGGACACAGCATTATGATCGAGGCTGGCACAAGAGAGCACGTGTGTGCTGGAACCAGTGATGAACAGTTTGGAAGGCTGAGGAAACCAGAAAGCAAGAGAGGAGGATCTCTTAGCAAAAAAGAAGATCACAAATCCACAAATACCGGTGAGAAGTCAGCTGCGGCATCCGACCATGGCAAGCTTGATACAGGGGCTACCAAGACGTACAGTAGCAACTGCTGCAGCTCACCTGGAATTGATGTGGACCACAGCCAGAGGGACCCTGATGGGAAACCCAGCGAGTTCCCCAGGAAGGGACATCTCCACTCCATTAGCACTCGCAGCACCAACACCACAGTTCGAAAGGCAACGGTCTCCCCAGGGCCATGGAAAATCCCTGGCTCAGATAAGCTACCTAGCGTCCTGAAGTCTGGTACTTCTGCCATGAGCAGATAAGCAAGGGACTGTTGCCCTCTAACTGTCTCAAACTGACGCAGAACATTCTTCTTAGTTTTTGTCTCACATTGGTTTGTTTTAATTTATTTTAACTATCACACATATACACAAAGCATTGAGGAATGAAAACATCAGTGTGTAATTCCATGACAATGTGCACAGTATCTAATAAGTTCAAAAGCATATAGTCAACCCAGAGATTTAAAATCGACCCTAAAGTCCCAGTTCCATTTTAGGGACTTTGGCAGCTATGGAAGAAACCAAAACAATATGAAGGACAGTACATCAGAGAAGGATAGTGCAGTGTAGCTTTAGCATTTTTTTCCCACTGCATGAAGGACTTGGATTTCATTCAAACTTTAAATCAAGAAACTGGAACAAGTTAAGAGCAATCACAAACTGGAACATCGCCTTAAATATAACTGCACGGAGCAAGCTGAAATTGAGAGAGGATCTTTTCATGGAGCTAAAATGTTGTAAATAAATTGTTCTTGACATATCTAGACAGGGGTTAAAGGGTTTCTTTGAAGCATTGTTTGGAACTGTACACCCATGACACATCTCCACTGTTAACGCTTTGGAATAGTCCACGTGATACCCTGTAGCATAGTTCACTGGGCGCTATGGGAGGAGTGGGGAATCCAGTGGATTAGTTTCTGTGATACCATTTCTACTGCCATTTTTGTGAACAAACCATGTTTCTGTACATTGGAAAGGAGTTAGGGTGGAGTTGTATTTGCAAATTATTCTCAAAAGCGCTTTATTACAGGTTCCCCAAGTCCTGTGAGGTAGCACACCAACCAATTGGTCAGGCTCACAGCCCAGACATCTGCAAGGCCCTTGCAAAGAAAGGAAGAGTGCTACAGAGAAAAAGCTGCAGTTTCCTTAAAGAACAGCCTTTCCCTACTGCAGAAAACAAGAGCTTCACTTATCAACAGTGCTATGTTTCATACCCGTCTACATTTCGTTAGGACACTCTCACCTTTCATCCCCTCAGTTTGGCAGAGCAGGTGCCTCCAAGGCACATGTTAACAATAATTAGGCTGGTTTCTGAATACAGTTGTCAGTGTCTTCATTCAGTAAATTTGATATATTTCCATTTTTTAAATGGTTTCCATTTTATCATTTCTTCCCTACCTCCATTTTTTTTGGTTAGTTTTTGTTTGGTTGGTTGGGTTTTTTTGGTTTTATCTTTCTTGCTTGTCCATTTTGAATTTCAAGCCTTAAGTGCCAGGTAAACATTCCAGTCTGCCTTCACAGGAAATAAGTCCCAAGTTCAGTCAGTCATTAGCTTGTTTTAAACAGATGCGTGTGTGTCTGTGTAAGTGTGCATATGCTTACTTGTCTGTCAAAATTAAAACAAAATCCTGGGCAATAATACATTGGTAATTAAAGAAAAATCATAAAGCTAAGTACTGTCAAAAATTCTTATTTAAAAACTAATGTTGTCTAGCAATCTTAGTTCCTCACATGCTCTGCTGAAAAATTAGATTGAGATTGGCTTTGTTCCAAGAAATTAGCACATTACTGTATGTCTCCAACATTGCACTGGACTGAGAAATTTATAGGCATGCTTCTTCCTGTCTAATTATTTGAAAAGCCTCAAGTCAAGGATTTTGCAGCTTTCAAACAATTATTTTTTTTAGAAAGAAAAATCCATTTATAATTTCTAAAAAAGCACAAGCCCATGTAGCTGTTTATAAAACTCTTATTTAATGAAGAAAAATATCTTTATCCCCTGAACTAGAATCCAATATAATTTGTCATTAATTTATTGAATCTGATTTTGGACAATGCTTCTGTAGTGTAGATGCACGTCCCAGTATCTTATTTTTATGTATAAAGAAAGCAAACAATGAAATCTGAAAACAGTTGAGATTATGCTTGCATAAACTCTAATTTGCACAGTTCACAGCTACTCCTTGTGCAGTAATTGCTTTATGCGGCTGTAATCGATAACCTGTGAAGACAGCACATCATCTAAACCCCATTCCAAATAATATTTCTGTGTAGTGTTAGCTGTGAATTTACCCTGTACAGCTCTATCTCTATAAATATAATTCCATGTATTAATAGTCACAGAAAGGCTGTAAGTGAGCAACTATTTTTATGAAACGCACCACTATGGATAAATTAACTTTTACAGAAATCTTGTTTACTGTATGATATTCTAAACCACTGTCAAATAAAATATATATCCAAAAAACCTTTTTTTTTTTTTTTCCCAATTGTACATAGTCTGTGGTAATTTGGAGTGACAGGCTTCCATCATACAACAAGAAACAATCCTTTACATGCATATGAGTAGAATTAATTAACTACCACATTATAAAAAAGGCAATGCTCCATTTTGATTTCTTACTCCAAAGAGGGGTACAATTTATAACTATCCATGTAGGTGACCAAACAAATTCCATATAGGCAGGTTAAGATGTATGAGGCTACACAGATGCAGAGAAATCTCTCCCTTAGTGTTTAAGCCTCAACTTTTAGTCTCCTTCCAGTCCCAGAAGACACTGGAGCGGGATGGCCAGGCTCCCAGCGTTGAGAGAGGACTTCTGAGTGTACACCGCATATTGGTATATAGCATCTGGCAGCTCTACCTAGCCCTAGAAATGTTTGTTTACAAGCTGAATGAAAGGGTCATAAATTGGTTTCCAGTTTGCTTTACAGAATCAAGGTCTCAGAAAACATCATAAGGGTGTAAAAATAATGGTAACCAGACAGCCTCTTCTGGGGCCTAATCCATCCCCTGTCAAACAGGACAGAAAAATGTTCCTTACCTTCAGTTAGGCAAAATAAATCACCAGTTTTCAGACTATAGGCACTGTAAGATATGCTGGCTGGGAAACTAGTTGTATTTTTCACACAATTATGACATTTTTTAAAGTAAATATTTCCTTTTTCCTTAAAAGATCATTTTCTTCAGAAAATAATAATTTGCCTTCATACACCGAGTCAGTTTCTGCAGAGCCTCGTTTTTCAGAAGATTAATGTTCCACATAAAATATTTCAACCAGCTGAATTAATAACATAATTTTTCATTGCAAGAAACATGTAAAAAATTTGAAGCACCTTTAATACTCAAAGAATACTTTCTAGTTTTTAATAGCAACCATTGTCATGGTTGGAAATCTGAGTAGAGGCCTGATTCAGACCCAGAGGTTTCACAGGGAAGTGTGTTGAAGCTGTGTAGCCTCAGACGGTCTTCTTCTGCTAAAACATGTCCTTTTTAAGCACAGTAGTACAGCATTTGCATTGCATTGCCATTCTTATGACCCCTTTTTATCTACTTGTTCATACCTATGTAATAACACGGGGGCAGATTTTCTGCTCCAAACTCCAAAGCATGGGTGTAAGTAACCTTACCTGGACGTGCTCAGCGCCACACACATGGGGAACAGCTTTGGTAAAACCTCATAGGCAGAGACTGGTGCAGCCCTTTTCTTAATCAATGGCAAATGTTGTCTCTGGGGTTTTCTCTTCTCTCTCTAGGTATTTCTCAGTAGCTCTGGGAGGTCCACACAAACTGCAGAGCCTGGAAGAGCAGATGTCCAAACAAGTTTAATAAAATAGCCAGAAAATTTAACAACTCCTGCAAGGTCTTGCCAAAGATGCCCTCTTTTCTTCTAGAAAGCTGTTGGACTGACAGCACTCTTCAGTTAGGTACAATAGAGCACAGGCTGCGCCAGGTTCGCTATACTACCCTTCCCTAAAAAGAAGGGATTTATCTACCTATTCCATGACCTCAGTGGTAAGACTGCCAACAATTTAGCTCCAATGTGGATAGTTGTCTGCTAGGAACTGATGCAGAATTTCAAGCATGGGCCCATTTCTTCCCTGATATTTTTCATCTTCCCCCTGAATGTGCAGCCAGCAACCATTGCCAAGAATTTCTCACCTCCATCAAAGAGATCTGCTTCAGTCTGATTTGTGCCATCTCTGCTGAATATGATCATCTCATGCTTAGCCTCCTCTACATCCCAGATGCCCTCAGCACCACCAAATAGATCTATCCTGCATTTCTTCTTTTCCTTCACAGCTCCCCACTACTCTTGTTCTTAATCCTACCTCTGAGATAAGTGCTGCTGTCTTTTGGTGGATTGAATCTTCCACTCTCCATTTTCCCCTTCTGTTCCTCAGAACTTTATCTTTTTCCCTCTTTCCTTCTGGCCTTCTGTCACCAGCAGACACCATTTGCCACTCAACATCTACCTTACATGACTCAGCAGCCTCACATTGGACACCTCTGCTGAGAGATGTCATGACCAGTTATTCACACTGGTCAAGTCATTAACAAGTCCTGGGTGTACTATAAACATAGAGACATACTCAACACCTTGTATGGATGTCCAGCCCAAATCACCTGCCTTGGTCTCCAGAATACAGCAGCAGTTACTGACATAGTAGACATGCAGCTCTTTAGTCCCTTTGCAAGTACAAATAATGTTTTTTCTTCAGTGCTACTATAGCTAAATGTTTGTACTGATAACAATCCAAACATTTAGGCCAGGTTCTGTGGATGCAACATGCTATGACCTCTAGTGGAAGTCTCCAAATTCATTTCACAAGGACAGGCAAAAAAAAAAAAAAAAGGAAAGACAAGGACGGGCAAAGTTGCAGGCACATTTCTGTCCTCACCACTACACTTTTAGTATTCCACTGCTGCAGCAGAAACCCAGCGCCAGAACTGCAGAGGCAAAAGTAGAAGAGTACACCTCATCTAATGAGGATGTTGCCCTCCATGCTTCTCCTTGCTTGGAGGGAAGCTTTGGTGTCAAGGGGAGACATTTCTTGGTACACTGTCATGGAGCTCAAAGTTAGGCTTTGGACTTTCCCAGGGATGACTGATCTCATTAGGGATTTACTTCACAGCTCACTTCTGTAAGTTCCCAAAAGAGTCCTTTCCCTCTTTTGTCCCCTTGACGCCTAGGGTATTTTCTGTAATTGTTAAAAGGACCACACAGACAAGGCAGGCTGCCTACTTTCATGACTAATAGAGAACTTGGAGAGATTTTCCATGGCTGTGTCATGCAGGGCTCCCACCCCCGTGGCTATTAGACTCAAGGACTCCCAAGGCTGTTTCCCCAGCTATCACATCAGAGCTGACCATCACCTTTACCTTCACAGCTGTCATCAAAACAGTGAGCCTTTTTAATTATCCATTACTGTCAGTGCACTGTCTGGACAGAAACAGCAGTGCTTCAGGGGAGCCAGGACTCAGACCTGTGCCCCAAGCCCCTCACTAGACAGCCTGCAGGTCCCCTACTCAGCATCCAGGACTGGCCTCTCCCTTGCAGCAAAAGCCTCTCCCCACCCCCCCAGATAAGTGCCCGTAGGCTCTGTGTAGATCATCACCCTCCTGCAGCCAGAGCAGGCATGCTCAGTCCAGCTTTCAGCCTCCCAGAATATTTCTCTCACTATCTCTAACAGTAATGATGTGATCTCCCATTTATCTCCATACCTGAGCTTAGAGCAAGTTGTTAAAAATATGTTATCAAGACACAGTAACATAAGCAATATCACTGAATTATAGCCAATCTAAAAATGATGTTCTGTCCTTTCCTGCCTTTAAGGCCTTTGTGACATTAAGTCACTCTGCCAGTTCAATTAATCGATAAGGAGAACTTTGCTTACAAGGTACAAATCTATCTCTTTTAAGCAGCTGGGGGAACACCAGTGCACAAGTACCTGCTCCCATTAGCACACACAGGGGCCTGGAGCACCACCTTCCACTCCCACTCAGGATCTTCCCAAATATCCATGTCTGAAATGGGTCGTTGTCCCTCAGAAAAAAAAAAAAACAAACCAGATAAAGATCCTGATGCAGAAAGCTATCATTCTTCCACAGATGAACTGCTGTAACTGTCTTAAATGTAGAAAACTTTTAAACTGAAAAAATAAGCAAGAAAGGCTGCAGGGAGAAAGAGAAGGAGTGACAGGTCTTTCTGCAATGTGGCCACTTGCCGACCTGTTTTCAGTACCTTCAAGCTTAAAAATGAAAACAAGTTGACCTATCAAACATGAAAAATGCTGCAACAAAGCTCTGCAAGTTCAGGGGACAGCAAAAAAGGATACTTAGTGATTACACTTCTGGGGGAAAAAAAAAAAACAAAAACCAAACCCAAAACCACCACAACACATCAACTTAATTAAGCAAAAAAGCCTGGTTAAATACAAGGAGAGGGATGCTGCCAGAGGAGAGCACACTGTCCTCTGTCCTCCAGGGGCAACTCCAAGATGCTGATGGGCTCTTCTGACACAGACTAATCCTCCAGGTTCTCCAGAGGTTGCAGCCATGTTGAGCGGCCTCAGCAGTGTGCTGGCACTGCAGTGACAGGCCAGAAGCAGCAATTACTTCCCTGCAGCATAGGAAGGTTGAGAATCCAACCCCTGTGATGCTTCTCTTTACCTCTGTGCCCCAGAACTGCTGATCAGGAGACAGCCCTATTGCTCACCCAAAGATGCTGTAGAAGTGGAGGCAGTGGGAGGAGTAACTAAAACAATGAAAGCCAAAGCCAGACCTATGATGAGAGACCCAGAGCAACAGTAAATTAGAAGAAAGATTCTGTGCAATCTCAGAGCCACAGCTACAGCAGAAGCCCAAGTAGGTCTAAGGCCAGAGCACTGGCATCCTTCTTTTCCTCTTGTCCCAGTAAACTGGGGCCATTGCTATCACTGAAGCCACCTGAATTTTCATACTGCTTTACAGAAAATTTAGGTTTTGTTTCCCAGAATATCCTTTGCTCAAAAGTAGGGAAAAACAAGAGACAACCAAACCAGTCCAAAACACCCTTTCCTTCTGTCACCAGGCAGCAGAGCCGCCCATGGCTCTGAAGTTTCTATTCATACATATGTATGAAATAAATGAATTTTGATGTTTGTACTTTCCTAAAGCGATTAAAAACTATGCCAAGACTTTTAACAAAAGTATTTAAAGAATTGTAGTTCATAAACTAGAAAATTGTTCACCCTGTTTCCAAACCAGCAAGTACAAAGAGCTACATTTAGGTACCTATTTAATTCAGGAAGAAAATCAAACCTTTTCCTGCATAGTCCACAAAGCTCACCATGTACAAAACACCTATTCCAATTAGCACTTCACTCACTACAGAAGTTTTTTTAAAAATAAGCCCAGCAGGCAACACGAAGCACTATAATGTGTTAGCACAGAATATTTCAGAGTACCTCTCAAACCCCAAACATCAAAAACAATACCGATTGATTACTCTTTTATATCACCCCGGGAAGGATGAAGGCAAGCATGTGTGTCCTCCTGAATGACTCCTGTCTCCCGTATCTCTACTACTGCACAGCTTTTTGGTGAAGTTGCTGGTAGACGTGTGCCCCAAGTGCTACCATGCCATGCAGCTACAAAGCTTTTTGGAGTCATCTTCCCATGTGACTTGCATATGAGCACCACAGCAACCCCCCTGCGCACAGAGCATGGAGAGCCATCCTGCACAGCATCCAGCCGAGAGGGAGTCACAACTATGGTCCATGGGGCTGCATGAAGAGCTCTGCATCCCCAGGCATGTGGCACTAAGGCCTATGTTGTGACACCTCCCAACAACTATCACCCAGCAGCACAAGCCCCAAAACTAGTCTTATGTCAAGGAAGGAACAAAATATTTTTCCCTAACAGCAACAGTTTATCCTGAAACCCTCGTTTGGGGGGTACAGACTCCTCAACCTGTCTGCTTATTCATATATAATACTGATTTATATATAGCAAGGCACTCTTCCTGAGAGAGGACAGCTTCAGCAGTGCTTCTGCCCTGACTTCTCATCCCAACACAATAGAGGCTTCGCAAGTAACAAAACTGAAAGCGCCTGGCCCCAGGCTCTGCTCATACAGCATCTCTGGAGGATCATCAGCCTCACTCCCTGTGGGAACACTCCTCCAGCAGCCTCTGCCCAGCTCCCTGATCTCATCTCTCATCCTGATCTCTTTATATTTAACATTTTTCATGCTGGCATACAAATGCAAATGCATCCTGAATTAAGCTCCTCCATACCTTCAGTCCCCTGAGGTTAACAAGTAGGTCTCTACTTTCACAGTTTTATAGGTCCATTATGTTATTTGATTAGCAGCTCCTTTCCAGACTAAATGGCTTTGAAATAAATTCAGAAAAAAAAATTGATAGCTAGTGTTTTTAAGACTGATTGTTAAAGTGTTTTGCAAATTACATAGAAACTATTCATATTTCAGCCCCACCTACAAGCACTAGCATCTCTGAGCTTCATTAGCTACGGCAAAATGCCAGCAAGCACCCCAGCAATGGGACTGCAGGTGACAAGACACCAAGTGTATTGACCTGGATGCCACCAGAACTCTCTGCTCTTGGCTCTCTGTCAGATCTTCCTACTTAGGTGTCCATGCTCTGATCTGCAGGACCCATCAACCTCCATTGCTTCTGTAGCTGCTGAAGTCCAAAGGTAGCAAATGATGGCCCAATCTAGTGACAAATCTCACCTGATTTCCCCCTTCATTCCAGGCATTTTCCTCAAACCAGGAGGACACAGTAAATAACACACACAGCAGCATACAGCCCTGCCATCATCAGCACAAAACCAGATTTGCCCAAGGCAAACTACCCTGGAGAATCAGATTATGATTTTCATCATCTACATCTGGATTGCCTCCTGGTGACCCAGCCAACATAGAAAAGTGGTTGGGGACTTCTGATCCAGGACTGGCCATGTAAACATTGCAGGCTCAGATGGAATAAATGGGCCCCATGAGTCCAAGCAGGGTGGTATGAGCTGTCACTGTACAGTAGGAGCAATTGCTCTTACATCAAGGTACCAAACACAGGAACCAGCATAGCCTGAGGGACAGTAAGGAACTATTAGGTCTTTTTTATAAAAGATCATATTAAAGTAATAGAGAAAAAAAGCAAAAGGGCAGTTGTAGCATGTGAAATGTGAAGTATGAACTGACCCATTTTACTGGCATCTCTTCCTCCCCTTTCTTGCAGTTAGAGACAACCTTTGTATGTTGAAAAGCTATCTATGGCCAGCTTCTGTAGGATACAGGAATGGTCAGAGCTGCTCTGTGGGGAGTCAGGGGAAAGTTAGATGAGGTGGGCTGCTGCTGACATTGCTCTGTGCCCTTGAACACAGCGCATGCGTACACATGTACACACAAGCATCTGAAGCAGAGAGAAGCCGGCAGCTCTGCTGCTGCTGCTGCTGCCTCTTCCTCACAGCCTCACTGCTGGGAATGGACAATTCAGACATGTGATCTTCACAGCAAGTTTTGTGCTGGGCTGCTTGGGACCACACTGCTGGCACGCAGGGTATACCAGCCACACTGACATGGCCCTGCTGAAGCTCTTCTACTCTATATACAGAAGTATTTATAGGGAAGAGAAAATGGACGTTATATCACAGTGTTGATCTTCTGAGCTTTAGCAGTCTGTGTTGGTAGAAAATGCAAACATATATTCTGCTAAGGTCTTTCAGTAGAAAAGTGATTCACTATCATAATAAACATAATACTTTAAGAGGAAGCAGTTTTGTCCTTTAACTTATAAATAATATACATAGTCATAGAATTCTTATAAAGAGCTAGTATTGCACCATTTTTAAAAAAATATTGTAAATTACCTTGTAATATGTAACCTTAGGGAACAAACAGATATTTTATGTTGTCTGATGAAATCAGGGCATGAAAACACTGAATAATACCGACACAGAAGAAACTACCAAGTCATAAGATCTCAAATCACAGCAACAGTTACATAGACTGACCTATAGCCTAAATAATGTAATGGATATAATCCATAAGCAGTAAAGAAAACTACAACTACCTAAACTTATTAAAATAATATTAAAAAAATCAAGTTATAAAGAAAGGTCAAACACTGAATCTTTGGCAGGAGGAAATCCCCTCCTCCAGGCCAGTGTCCACCTGGTGTCTGGTCAACCTAACACCAGCTGGGGGTCTTTTCAGCCAAGATCTATTTCTTCTCTCTGTGTTCATTATGCAATGTCTTTTTAATCAGTTTTCCACTTTGAAACAGACTTTTTTGAGTTTTTCTATTTCTTTCAGCATGACAACTATTGTGTAGTGGGTTGTTCTCAAGAACTCAAAGGACACATAGCCTTAAGCAATATTGGGAATCGGTAGTCAGTAGATAAGTCTATACTGTTTAGCAAAGCCCTCTGAAAGCAGGAATGTAGGATGGCAGCAGAGGAACTCCTCAAAGGTGCATTACAGGAACAGGATGACACGGGGGTCCCAAGCTCACAAACACAAGTTACCAACTAGTGGTCCCAAAAGGAATGTTACCTCAAAAGCTGGGAGGACCCATTTTTAGGGCATGGCAAAAAACATAACGTGAAATATCCTGCATAGCATGATGGCACAAACAAGGTAGCAAGGAGGTACAAAAGACAGTCAATGGACCCTTCAAGACCAAAGGAAGAAGAGAGAAAGGAATTGCTCCAGCACCGTCTCCCTTGGTTAAGGACTTGACACGTGATCAGCATTGCTGCATATCTGCAGCAGTTCCTCCACCACCTCCATCAGAGAAAGAGCTCTGCCATTGAATTTCCCCTTCGCCACATTCTGAAACTGCAGCTCAGCAACCATCTCTAAAAGGTTACCTTTTACTATGTCACTGGGTAAAGGAAATCAGGATTTTAAGAGCAATGTGTTTGTGTCCGTGCATGTGCTTTCTACCCCAGCTTTCCTCCAAGACTCGGTCATGCTGCAGTGCTCAGATGCACAACTAGTCATTATGGATTCAAGGCAAGTCCTCACTCCCTGTAAACATTTATACACTATAAAGCAAGTGAGACTGAGAATACTCAGTCGACAGAGGTTAGGAAGATGAATGTTTGTGTCCCAGTTTCAGTCCATGCTCCAGAGACCAGTGGGATACTGTCCTGGTTTGAGTTAAAACAGAATAATTCTGTTCGGCGATTTCATTTTTCAGCTCACTGTCTTCTAACTAACTGCACTTTCTGAAGGTAATGACAGATTTTCACAGACAGTGTCTGCTGCTGGCAGTGATAACACTCCATGTTTAGAGTTACTACCAAGGACTGGTGTGCAGACCAAGGCCACTGCTGGATCTTGTGTACCACATTGGGGGGTGCAGAAAGTAAAAGACCAGACCTGAGGGGAGGAACAGACAGGGCAGGTGACCCTAAACCGACCAACAAGGGATCCATCCCATAAATGTCATATTCTGTATAAAGCTGAGGGATCACAAGGGTCAAGCTTTCTTCTTCAATGGCCAGCATCCAAGAAGGACTCTTCTGTCTGTTGTCTTCTGTGGTCTGTTCTGCCTTTGACCCAAATTCATGTGTTCTGGAATCCAGTTCCAGAATCCAGCTCCTGAATCTGGTTCCCACCTGCTGCTGAGTCCAGTCTGGGACTTCGCCAGTGCCTGCTCCACAGCACCAGTGGTGATGGTGATGTAATTGCCATCAGTGGGGCTCGGTTCAATACTGGTTTTGTATATATTTGTATGCATTCCATTTTTTTATCATTATTTTCATTAAAGCTGTTCTGGCTTTCTTTTCTAATTGAAGTCCCTCTCCCCTACTCCCTTTCTCTTCCCTTTTGCAAAGGGAGAGGGGTTAATGAGCCTGGGAAGGGCAGCATTAACGCTTTCCATCAATTGAGTCAGTGGTCACAAGACCCTGTATTTTATTAACCTTTGCCTGGTAGGCAACACATATTAAAACTTGGCAAGGGGACCCATCTGTTATGGGTCTAGTGGATGGCCCTGACCCTAAACCTTGACATGCAGAGCAGGATCCATTTATTCCAAATTTAAATATCTACATTACCATTACTAAATCTAAGCTTTTTACAGAGGAGACCAACAGGCACCTTTAGAAAGAGATTTGTCTGACACCTTCAGGATGAAATTAATTGTCCTGGAGAAGCATCTAAATCTTTCCATTGACTGGAAAGTGTGTGCCATGTTACTAGCTCTGAGTCATGTCTGACATCTCAGTTTCTGAAGTCAGGATAGATAAATCCCTACTACGATGTTCCCAGATGCCTTCAATTTCAGACATGTCCTGAGCCTATCTATAGGATCATGCTGCATGAAGGATCTAAGTAAGGAGTCCCTGGAGCTATTAGTTACATTATCTGAGTGCAACATCTCCACTGAGATGCCCAGAGCTGACGTAGGGACTCAGCCTCATGGGGAGTTTGGAAGTTCCTGAGCTGCAGCTCTGCCAATTCAGGGCAACTTAGAGAATTGCCACCGGCATTGACAAGGCAGGAAGGTGACCAAGCTCTTCTGAGAATCTCAGTCAGGGAGCCCTGCTGAAATCAAAACTCCCAGCATCTGTTACTGCCTCCCTGCACTGCCTGCACGGCTGTCAAACTCCGATCCAACTGAGCTGATGTCTCAAACGTTGTGAGAGGAACACTCTGACCTGAATGAGCTGACAGGAGAAGCAGGCTTGTGGTTAGAACAGGGGACAAAATATGCCAGCTAAGGTGGGAGTGAAGTACATCGAAGATAAGCGGCTTTGTCCCCTTGCCAGGTTTCCATATGTGTTGCCCACCAGGCAAAGGGTAATAAAATACAGGGTCTCTGCAACCACCGACTCAATTAGTGGAAAGGGTTAATGCTGCCCTTCCCAGTCTCATGCATGCAAGGAATTTACTGCCTCTCTACACTTCCCATGCAAATTAAGGGGTACATCAAGTAACACCCCTCTTAGCAGGGAATAAAAAGAACTTGTGTACATCAGCAGGTGTGCAACCCACCCCCAGAGACCTCCAGGGAATGGACCAGATGAGATGTCGCTGGAACCCTGGGTGGTGATCCAGAACTTTGCTTACTCTTTCACTCTCTCTCGTCTCCTCTCTCTCCCCTTTCCTTTAGGTATATCATATATAGTTTTAGTAGTTGTTATAGTCCAGGGGATTAAGAATTAAACTTCTTTTTTATGTCATGGACCTATGGTGTAAGTCTCCTTAACTTGACCCAAGCGAATCACCAAACCAGCATCACTCTTTTCTTTCCTCCTACCTTGATTGAGTGGGATGTGACTGTGTCCACCATCTGCTGCTGCCCCAGAACATCCGTGGAATGCTCTGAAAGTAACACAAACATGAATAACTGTGGATGTCACGGGTTTATAAGAACAAATATTTCACAATGCATCTAACTAGCAGGTAATTACTAATGTGTTTGCAGAGGTGTCAGGTTGGTAACTTAAAGTCTTTCTTTATGTAGTTCACATTTGCATGGAAGACCCTATGTGCTCTTCCCAACAAGACGATGACGCTTTTCACTGTACTCCCTCTTCCTCTGGGGACACAGGGCAGTAACTTTTTCTGCCTCATTATATGTGTGGTATGACTGGTGAGGAACAGAAAATAAAGCAGAACTTTCTTGCTCAAACAGGTCACAGCGAAGAAGATCTATACCTGCACACACACACATGCACGCTCACAAAAACACATCCTGACAGTCGTACAAGCAGCCCTGCTCAGTCAGAGTTTTGTCAGTAAAATCTGTATAGGTATATTCAGGCCTGAAGCTCTCTCACACTGCAGTCATTCTGGCTTTCCTTCATGAAACCTGTATTTTGCATTGATACGGTTTTCTTCAGTTAATCGTGTACTTTTATTTATGTATATTAAATGATTATTCTATTCTCAAGGAAAGAAAAGGTGACCCATATGAAAACAATGACGTGAGAGTGCTTAGCGAGCACTGTCTGTACCATGCCTGAATCCCAAGACACTCTTTAACTTCCTCAGTTTTCTGAAGGGCAGCTAGGGGATGGTTAACAAAATGATTTAAAGTGTTATCCCTCCTGCACCATACAGTGGCACTGGTAGAAGTGTAGGATATTACAGTCATGGTATGCTGAGCACCGTAGCCAAACTATCTTTGTCTATTCTAGAAGTAACCCATCCAGGATTTTGTTGTCATAAGAAAAGCTATTGTAGCTCTACCCAGCAATGACTGGAGTTACAATATATCATTCACTGTTCAGTTTGACATTCCGTTGCTACTATATAGGTGACAGAAAGGTTACTGTACAAGCTGGGACACACTGAAGGTAATTTTTTATTTCTTACCTAGGTGGTATCTTAATCAGTTGTGTTTGTAGCCAAGGGACTTTGACGATGGGAATTCAAAAGGACTTTTTTTTCCCTAATGCCTTTTACCAACTACAGATTTTTTATTTCCTTCTAATATTTCCTCCAAGGAAGCAAAAAACCTGTGAATTAAACTAACGCTAGTTGTCTATTACTGGATAGACAAAGAGAGACAAAAACTAAGGACTAACAATATTCTGAAACTAGCATGACCTTAAATTATGGCAAGTTAATAAATCACTTCAGATGTAAATCTCTGTCCGCTCTCACCTTGAGTTCTGAATGCCTTTAAACAAGTAACATAATAGAAATTTTGATGATTGAAGGATTTAACTACTGTCCGAGTGAGACTACAAGTTGGAGAGATAGTTGGGTATTAAGATTTGGGCTGTTCAACAAAAAAAAAAATTGCATTGGAAATTCTGTCTCTCAGGAACCTGCAAAACCTAACAAAGTGATGGAAAAAGTTTCAGTATCTAACAAAAAGCAGTGTAAAGCTTGTAAAGCCCAGTGAGGGTGATGCAGGTGGGAACTCAGATACAACAAGGAGATAGGAGGGGAAGGAAGAGACTTTGGGATGGGTCACAAGATTGATGTTCACAAGCACAACTTTGTGGGACAAGCTGAAGCAGCCTGTGTCCCAGCAGGGCTCTTCTGTGACACCATTCCCTGGGACAAGAACAGTTGACACCACCAGAGTTCGGAGCCCTGCAGCCTGCAACACAAATACAGTGTATAGTAAAGCCAAACTCACAAACCTTAGAGATCCAAGGATAAATGAGGGGTTTCTGTCATAGAATCACAGAATGTTAGGGGTTGGAAGGGACCTAGAAAGATCATCTAGTCCAGCCACCCTGCCAGAGCAGGACCACCTAGATCAAGTCAAACAGGAAGGTGTCCAGGCGGGTTTTGAACCTCTCCAGAGAAGGAGACTCCACAACCCCCCTGGGCAGCCTGTTCCAGTGTCTGTCACCCTCACCATGAAAATGTTCTTCCTTATGTTTACCCTAAACCTCTTGTGTTCCAACTTACTCCCATTGCCTCTTGTCCTAACATTGGATGAGATTGA
>JAAGNO010024640.1:16247-30740 GCA_033439905.1 Ceryle rudis
TCCACGCCTCGGCAGCACCCAACCGGGGGGATGGGCAGTCGGCGCACCTTGCGAGGGCAGCGGTTGTATTCCTCCCGCTGTCGGAGGAGAACGCCCGGCGTAGTCATTGGCCTCGGCCTCGCAGGCTGCTTCCCACAGCTCTGTACACCTTTGCTGCTTCCGTGCCTTCACCGCTGGCCAGCTGTAAAAATGCAGCTGTACCAGCATATACCCGAGGAACAGCTGCTCTACTGGGGTTAGTCTGACGGTTTGAAAAACTGGGCGTTGTATGCGTGTGAGATACCATGTTTAGTGTGGGTGGCTAGAGGAAATGGACCTGTACGTGTCCGTGTGGATCCACTGGCAGGGTGGTAACCCCTCGGTTCAGACTGGCCATCAAATGCAGGCATTTCACCAGGTGGGAAGCTGAGGGGTTTCCATAAATGCCTTTATTTTCTGTATAACAGTTCTGTTGCTGCACAGGCATATTTTGTGTTACAGTTTGCTAGTAAAAAATGTTTCCATTTGAGGGTGAAGGGGCAGGCTGATGGAAGAAGGTTCTATTGCTAGGGGCTTTTTTCATTCCTCCCCCCTCCACACCCTTGTCCACAACCCTTTTTACCTGGAAGCAGTGTAAAATCAAAGGGCACCCCTGATGCTCATACCTAACTATTCCTATGTGAATAATGATTTGTAAAGCTAGCAGCCATTGCCTCAGCCCTCAGGTAAACAAAAATGGAGTTGCATGAATAATTGTGGTGAAAGTGAAAAAAATAGTGACAGTAAGGATCCAGTTTGTTTGTATACTCAAATGTTTATGAATGTAGTTTTAGTGCAGGTGTCTGTAATAATTGGTGTCAATGCACAGTAATGGTTACCCTCTACATGTAGCTGTTTTCTACAGCAGGAAAATCTTATCATGGTAGTGCTCAGAAAAAAAACCAGCTCAGGTCACCTTGCGTGGAAAATCTAGTAATAAGCATTTCAGCTGATTTTAATAAATGTAATCCTGACTGTTATGAGCTGTGCCATCTGTAACATTATGCAATATCTCTCTTGTGTACAGGAGACATGACATTCTTTGTGGAGGTGGCAGTGACGTGACAGCGTCTGATAGCTCTGCTTTGCAGTACGGTGGCAACGTTCTTCTGCAATAGTAAGGCCTTCATTTATTTTTAAGATATAAATTAATTCACTTTGGCCTAAACCCCCTTATGACATAGGTTCTGGTACCATTATTTGATTTTCATTTTATTCTGGTTTTGAAATGGCCACAAGTGAGATGATAATGTTGTCTAGCTAAAGCATTTAGATTTTAAGAAGTTCCAGATACTTCTGAGATGATCTTCTGATACAACAGTCTGACATGGATGAAAGTCTGGCATCTAGTTTAACAAGCTGGAATTGGGAAATACTTCTTACTTACCACATATCTCTATATCAAAGCAAAGATGACTGCAATTATTTACCAGAAACTGGAGGAATATGTCAGGGCAGGTTACAGTCTCCTAGAAGTCTCTTATATTCAGTAATAAAAAAAAAATTGATTCATCTTAGTCTAGATGGTAGGTTCAGTTTGTTTGAGCTGTCATTCTACCCTGTTTTGGCAGGCTGTGATTAGAAAGTGATTACTCCATCCTTAAAATTTAACTGTGTCCCTGAAACAATGTGGGCAGGTTAGCAGGAATTGCTGGTTGGTGTTGGTGTAGATAATACGGTTTCACACATCTCCTTTGCACTCAAGCACATTTTTCCAGCTTACATCCTTGTTTCTCGTGTTAGATTTGGCTTGCTGGGATCTGGGGAGAAAGGGGAGGTTGAAGATTGTATGGCCTCTAGCATTTTGTTTATGAGAGCATCCTTCTAGCGCTAAGTGTCCATGTTGGGAGGAAGCAGATTTTCCCCTTGAGACGAGAATCAAGCAAAGTTGCCGAATGCAGTCTTCCCTCTCAAACGATCTGCCGCTTCTGAAGCCAAGAAGCGGGCAGGCTTTGCTTGTCCAGTGAGGGAGGAGGCAACGGCAATGAACCCCGAACCTCAGCATGGGAACAAGGCTGTACCTCCAGTGCAGCACAGCAGTGCCTCCCCTTTCATGACTAACCGTGTCAATACGTCCCAGTGGTGTGTCTGTATGTCCTTCTCTGTTCATTGCAGGTTGCCAATGTTCTTACGTGAAGGGAACTGATACAAAATGTATGTTACACCACTACAAATTCTGAGAACAGTCTTGTTTTCACTACACTGAATGTGAATTGAAAGAAGTTCCAATCTAGTGCAAAAACCTGAGGCACACCTTTTTGTCTTTGCTTTCTTTCTCTTCTTAAATGGAGCTTTAGTTGGGATTTTGTACTGAAAGTGATCTTTCACTTCTTGAATTAACTAATTGCTTACCAATCTTCAGGTGATCTCCTCACAGAAAGTCAGTTTTGCTACCTGTGATGAATCCAAAGTGCTTTAAATATTACATGATGTTCCCCATATGAAATGAGTACATCAGAATAGCTGTCTGTTTTGCTGAAGCGTGGTGGTTGAGACACGGAGTCATCCACTGGGTAAGGAGCCAGGGTGACTCTTGGGGTTTCTTGGGGCATGGTGTTTCTGGGCTAACAGCAAATAGTTGCCTCAGTGGGTGTTTGACAGGCAGATGGTCTCATGTTTGCTGGACAACAGCCTCATTGAGGCATTTGGATGTTTTTTGACCTGTGTTAACTAAGATATTCAGAAAATTGAGTGAATATAATGTGTCTGCTCAAGAAGTGCTAAGACTACTTTGGGGTGTTCTGTGAAGCTCTAGTCTCGCTGCCTTTGTAGTTGCTTGGATCAGAATTGTTCAGAAGGTAAATGGCAAGAGCTGTAAATGATATGGCAGTGGGTCCTGCTGCAAAGGATTTCAAAGAGTTGTGCTTGTGTAGTAACAATAATATCAGAGCTTGGCCAAGCACCATTGAGGTCAATGGCCTAGAGAAATCTGCATCACTTCATAGCAAAGTGCCTTTTTTTTTCCTGTTCATTATTTATTTCCAAACTGAAGTTTTGTTGTGTCATACTAGGAGCTGCCTACTCAATGGCTGGCTTTTCTGTACCGATCTCTTTTCTTACTCCCTAGGTGGCATGTCAATGCCTTCCATATTGTAACTGGAGGGGCAATAGTAATGGTCTGCTTTCTCTCCCTGGGTTACCCAGCTATGCGTAATGGCTCTTCAGCACTGTGGAGATGGTATGAACATGTAGAGTAGAGAACAGGCTGGTGAGACCTTCCTTCAGTTCAGTGCATTCCCAAAGGCAAAGCAGTACCCGTGCTACCTTCCTGTGTTCTGGTTCAGACACAAGACAGTGTATCAGAGGGTTGTTGGCGCCCCTGCATACTCCATGGAGAATTTGTACCTTCTTCTGTGACCGCTTCCCCTAACCTCAAATACAGAATTCTTTAGACAGAGAAATGCGTGTTTTGATCTTTTGTAAATGGAAAAAAGACATATCAAGCTAAACCACTAAATGTCCATGCACTGAAAGAGATTTCACTATAAATAGAATGAAGCCCCTGTGGAATTCATTGCACAATATTGGGTCCTTTTGTTCACTTTGTTAAAAAGAGAGCTTTGCATTATAGCTCCTTTCCTTCTGAGCAGATTTTAACTGTACATGAAATACCGTATCTGAGATGTAGAATTTATCTTAGTCTATCAGCTGTACTGCTATGTATTGGCTGCTGCTTTGTAATCCACTTGTGAAAATTGTATGATATGTTATCATACGTAAGGAGGATACAAATATCTGTGTAGATTTCTCCCATTCAGCTGTGGAAGTCGTACTGTTATAAGTCCTCTGTTTGTTAAAAAAAAATATAGCTGCAATAAAAGGAAAATAAACTTTATGAAAGTCTATTTATGCCTATTCACCCTCTGACCAGCTTATATTGGGACTACAAATCACTAATATGCTGCATTATTCAGATGTTATTGGGGAGATATTTATTTTTATTTCAAAAGAAAATATTAAAAATAAGGAAATAAAAAAAAAAACCCAAACCAACAAACTCAAAACCAACTCTCTTCTGGACTGATGGGGAATTTATGGGTATATAAATGAAAAGATCAGCTAAATTTACAATGGCAGAGATTTCATTTAACAGGCAGGATGACTTAAATTTTTCAAACCACTATGCATTATTTGCAGATAAGCATACATGAAAGCAGAGATAAGAGTTATAGTGGCTTGTTTAGAAAGGCAGTTGGATAGCAGAAGCTAGTATTTAAAATTAGGGCCTGAGTTAAGACTGGTTTTGGTGCTTTACTTTCTGGAATGCAGCAGTTGTACACCAGGGTGAAGCCTGCAAGACAGCGTGCAGAAGTAGGCTTCCCAGTGAAACAGTCTTGCTATAGCTTCTACATGTAATTTGTGTAATGTGTTTCTCTTACAAAGGATCTAGTTTAGGCACCTGTGGGACTATTTTCACTATTAAATTACTGAAATGTTCTCTATAATGGCAGAAAGAACTTGTATTTTGGTTGAGATGACCAATACTTGGGTCTGAAGCTCATGGGCAAATCTGCTCTGGCAGTAATTTCTGCCTGTTATTATGCCGGCAACGTGGGGTCTGTGCAAGCTTATGTCAGGTGATGGGCTCTTTTTCCATTGTATGTGGTCTTTGTACATCCCTTACATTGGGACAAAGTAGAAGAGAGAAGATGTTTACCTGCCAGATGAGGCAGGGCTGCAGTGACAGGAATTACTGACACTGCTAGGAGAGGTCTGGGCAAGTCAGAGCAAGGGTTGGACTTTGGTTTCCTGAATCGAGATGAGTGATGTAACCTGCAGAGGTGGAGCCTCTGTCTTTCTACAGAAAATTTGTTCTTGACCTGACTGATCTTTGCCAAAGTTTAAGCAAAACAAGTAATTATTCTGAGCAAAACCCAGTAATATTTTTTTTTATATATATAATATTGTCTGGTATTTTACAAGCAATGGTAATCAATTTATAAAGCAGTTTAGGACCTTCCTCCAGACAAGCTAAACAAAATTATCCTCCTAGGACTGCAGGTGTAGAAGACCTGACCTCTGCTATCAAGCTCTTCTGTGTGTCTGGGCAAGCACAGTGAGTTCAAGGAGCTTTTGTGAGGAATGGATCGTGTGAAAAGTAAGGAATGAGGTCAGGACTTGGCTTGTTACCACCTGTACAATATGTAATGAGAAGTCAAGTCAAACGCTGTTGTCCTCACACAGTGGGATCCAGGGCAGGGGCTTGTGCTGTGGTGTTGCTTTTTCCACCTGTGTTAACAGGGCTCCCAGCCCTGTCACGGTACAAATTACACCTCTCCCACTACAGCAAAGGTGAGGTTTACCTTCAGAAACCCAGTGCTTTTAGTGACCAGTGGAGCTGCAGCCTCTCTGCTGCTGATCCTCCCGCTACGGTTCATGTCACACCCCTGACGTGGTTTCAGTGTCCCTTTCTGTGGGTGATTCTTTGTGGTGCACACTAGGTTCATGTCTCCTGGTTGTGTATGCTTCAAATGTACAGTTAATATCCAGCAGAGACGTGGGAAGGCAAGCAAGCTACCTTTCATCTAGTGTTTGTAACACAGAAAACCTTCAATATTGAGAACAGATAGACTGGAAGGTAGGTTCACATCTCTCAGCAAGAGAGCTGTAACTTAAATCTAATACACCTGATCAAGGCTTTCTCTCTGCCTTGTAGGTATTTTAATACAAATGTGTCTTTCATTTGACTGATTGAAGGTCTCCAACCTGCAATAAATGAAACATCTGATCCCCTTGAATCCAAATCACTTTTTCTTTGATTTTCTTTTACTTCTATTTCTTCTTTCTTTGTTCTACGGCTAGAGTCGAATTTCCCTTTAGAAATTGAAAGAATGTGTGTGGGTTTTTCTGCTCCTCTTACAGTGAGCCTGTGCAAAGGTCGAGTGGCTAGTTGACTAGCATATTAAGACAGAATTCATTTCACAGACAGTCTGTAGTGATGTGCTTTACATATCATTATCACGCTGAATTGAGGGAAACTGATTATACAAATTAGTTACTGTACATTATTCTCCAAAGCCTTTTATTTGCATAACCAATAGATTTATGCAAAGAATATCCTGAAAAATGATACATGATCATGTATAGTTGAAAGAAAGTTGTTATTATCTAGGTAGGAAAATAAGTAGTCATTATTCACAATTTAAGTTTAAATTATTGTGTATGATAATACTGAGTGTATCAATTAGCTTATGCCAGACATAGCCTTTAAAATATATTTCCTGTAAACACAATTGTGCCTGCAGTCCTGAGTGCTGGGAGCTGCTGATTCCAATGTTCTCTATAATTATGTCTTTGTATGAATCAATCAGTTTAAATATAGAGTGACAGTCTGTTAAAGCCATGACCTCCGTTGGGTTTATTTTTTACTTGGGTAGTCATGTCTCTTTCCAGATGTCAGTGACATAATTTGTATGCTCAGCATTTCTTGTGTGGAGATTTTTGTAGAGGGGGAGAGGAGGGGAGGAGGACGTTCAGAAGGAGATGGGAGTTGGAAGTATTAAGCTGTAGAATCATTGAAAGTGTTGCTTTTAATCTCTAACTATAACCATGTTTGTAGTGAAGTGTTAACTGTCCTACACATGAACACACTTAGTCTTTGCATAGATATTGCGCTGGGTATTAAAATGTATGTCAGGCTGGAGAACAAAGAACACGTGACATTATGGGCTGAATTCATAGTTACAATAAAAGGAGCAATGAAAATTCAATAAGGGGACTGGAACCAACAGTGTCTTTGTACTTTTTATCTCCGCTAGAGTTTCCAGAGGAACTGTTAGTGATTAAGGGTCTCATCCTGCACACATTAGTGAGCTGTGCTCGCTGCCCTGCGAGTGGCACCGGGCGCTGAGAGCTCCCGCAGGTGGGACACTGGGGCAGGAGCACACAGCACCCACGCTCCTCACTGTAGGTGGCTGTTGGTGGGCTCGTGGGATTTGGCAGGATGGGACCCGACAAGGAAGGGAAAGCACACGAGAGCGGTCATGTAAAGTTCATTTTGCCATAATAAAACTTTCTAGGGATTGGAAACATGCAGTAACATCCAGTTGGCAGAGGAGATGAAACACTGATATGTGCTGTGTATGAAAACTAGACTTTATGGTTTGTAGGTCTCCAATGTAAAAGGTCTAAAAATAAATCCCTAAAACTGTTGCAACCTTTTTCACCATTTTATTTCCCTTACATATCTGTGTTTGCAGTAAACTCATCTTTGATGCTAGAACTGAAAGTGGTTTATGTGCTATGATTTCTGTTAACAGACACTCACCTTACTTTAGTGGAGTAGGATTGTGTTAAAAACACCAATACTTTGCTCTGACAAGCTGTTTGGATGCAAGGCTGATGCGTTTCAGAAATGTGTCTTTTTCAGTGAAAGTCTAGTTTTATTTTATTAAACACAAAATTCTAGTTTGAAGAATAATTATATGGAACATTCCATGTTGTCCAAGGTATTTCTCTACATTTTAATTAGAAGGAATTATTTTATTTCGATATAACCTGTTTTAATTGCATTCTTTGTGCACCTATAAACTTTAATAGCTGTAGACACAATATTATTTTGGGAGTTTGTGAGACTGTTCATCTAATGGAGTTGCAAGGGGGCTAGATGTTTATTTCTTTTCTAAATAACAATTGAACTTTCAGCCTTTCCCTTGTATTTTTTCCTTGGATTAGTTTCAAATTGGAGTGAAAGCCAGCAATTGTGAGGTAGTGTGGATATGACATTTTCTCATGTACCCTGCATATTATTTGCAGTAAGATTAGCATCAGAAGGACTGACTTTTAGATCAGTTGTCTTTGCTTATGCATGCCCTCTGTTTCTCAGGTTTTTTAATTTTTTTTTTTTTGGCAGGGCAGGAGGGGGTTGTAATATTTAGTTTCCTGATCTGAGCATATGAAACGAGCTGTAGCTGGGCGTTTGTGTCACAGAATTTGCCAGGTAGAGTGAAGGTGGAAGATAAAATAAAAGCAAAGGAAGTTATGTAAAAAATTAGAGACATTGGAATGGATACAAAGAAGAACTCGTGTTCTTTGAAATTACAGTCCTGAAATGAGCAGCAAAGAGCTAATAAAGCAGCAGGGATCTATGTCAATAGAAGAGGCTGCTTAAACTCAAGATCTAAATGATTTAAGCACCCTAAAGTATGGATTATAGATGTCCTCAGCTAGGGGCAAATCTTGTCTCCAGTGACACGTGCACCCATTCAAAATCAATGAAAGCTGGAGATATGAGGCCGGGTTTTGTGCTTTTATCTTGTGTGACTGTTAGTGGAGAGTTCCCCTGAAACCCATCTGGGTAAGTTAAACTTGTCACCCTTGTGACAAGAATACTCACATAAGTAACCATAATAGTATTAGCTCTCACAAAATATTTAAAGAATCTGGCCTTTGGCTAGTAATGTTTTTCAGATGTCGCTTTGCTTTTAGCGGTGTAAGAAAAATTACATTTTTACCCAGGATTTATTTTGAAATGAAGTAGGTGGCAGAAATGCAGCTTTATTCACCTGAATAAAACCTCTTTTAAGTTCAAAGCATTTCAGGTACAGGAGTCTAAGCTCTCTCTTCCCGATGCACAGTGAGCTACTGAGCTTTTTTTAAAATTCATGGTAGGGTCTCAGAGCAGGGCTGGCAAGCTCAACTAAAGTAACTGGTGCTTTTATTTCCACATGACTTTGGTTCTGGTTTAAAGTCTCAAAAGACCACACAGAACAGCTGAGCAGAGAAGGAAAAGAGATGAAAGATGGAGATGGAAATTTTCAAAAAGAAATGGTGTTGCAACCAGTGAGTTCTCTGACTTCTACTTGAAAGCATAAAACAAACCAGGTTCAATTAAAATTGCATCTAGATTGAACTAAACGAGCTTTTACTGGTTTAGAGTTTCCATGTGAAAGTTCTGCACGTCTCTGAACGTACTATTCAGTAATGAGCTGAAACCATGACAGCTTTGGAGAGGACAGTGATTTTACAGCCCATTCCTGCTTCCCACCCCACATTTCTGTAATGTTGAAGGCTGCCTTCTCCATGAAATATAAATTGCAAACAGTATTTAAATAATGACGATGTGCTCTTCAAAAGTTGTCTTGGATGTTAATTTTGTCTTACTGTTTTACAAGTTAATGGTGGTTTTGGTTGGTTCTGCAAGAACTTGCTAAAAAACCCGAGGTCTCAAGCACGACTGCAGATACATTGAAAAAGGTTAATTCAAATGGAATTAACAAACTCCTTTCTCTGGAACTGAAGTATCAGAAGATGGACAGGACTTTGCATTCAATAAACTGTCAGGTTGTATGGCAGGCTTCTATTAGCTTGACCTCAGAAGGTAGTGAATTTACAGTATTGTTTGGTGGAGATGTGATACTCAACCAAGACTTTGTAGAGGGATAAACAAAAAAGGCCTTGAAGAATCATCACTAAAATGAAATCTTTGGTGTGAAATGTATAGGGAGTCTCAGAAGATCTTGCAGTTTCTACTAAAATGAGTAATTCCAGACAAGTCCTTTAAATCAATTAATAAATTCTTGTGTTATAGAGGAATGATCACCTGTAAACAAATACACCCCCCTGCAAGGCTTCTGAAGCTCTTGCCCGCCAATCGGAGCACACTGACTCCTTTCACAGTTCTTGCAGATCCCGTTTACATAAAAACCCAGCTGCCAAGCACTCAGCAAAAAGCTGCTGCTATAACAGGAAGGCATTTTTTGAACCAGATGAAAAAAAATGCTTTCTTGACATAGACCAAAAATGACAGTCTAAGTGGATCATCTGCCTGAAAGGCTCTCGGGCAGTATTGCTGTCCGACCCTCATGTCATCCTCTCCTGACCCCTGAAGAATTCCTTTGATCTCCCATGAAGACATCAGCCTCCAGGACTGTCGTCGCCCCACAGATGTCCGCCCCGCAGGAGGCGGTGGCCTGCCCAGGTACAGGTGCTCTGGCTGTGGCCGTCCCTGGTGTGCTCCAGAAGCTGCTGCTCTGTAAGGCTGAAACATTCGGTGGAGCAGCTGCAAGTGCCTGAATGATATGTTTACTATTTAAAAACTTTAAAAAGGAGGAGAAGTTGCAGCATTTTCATATGCAGTCTCTTCCTTTTGTTGTAATGCTGCTCCCCATCAAATTAAGGAATTTGGCATTGCTTTTGCTTATTTTTGAACATCACAATTTCACCAGGCAATGGATTCCTTCTATACCTTGCCACAAAGATTTCTCACCTGGACAGCAAGGCTCCTCCTGTGTTCCTCAATCTTTACGTGAGTGTACTGGCTCACAAAGCAAAAGCTGAAGCACTTGCAAAGGTTTTATGTAAAATCCCTGGTAATGAGAGTTATTCACCTTCTAATTTTCCAGACTGGCTCGCCTTATAATACTAAATACTGCTAGATTATTACAAGTCTCAGGCGTTTCACTGATTTCACAGGGACTGCAGTAGTTTGCACTGTGGATGAGATTTCAAAGTGTAATGAAATCACTTGTGAATTTGTTTTATTTCATGTAGCAACAGACTAGGACAGACTGAAAAGCAGCTTCCCAGCTGAGCAGGTGGCAGCTTCCAAATGAAGGGTAAAAAATTCCTAGGACCCCCTAATTTGATTACTTGTCATGACCTGGCTCAGATGCCTCTGAGCATCAACAGCATTTGGGTGTTTGGGTCCACCGGGCACCTGGGTCCACTAGGACCCTTTGGCAATCTCATCCCATACACGAAGGTTGGGTTCCACATGGGAAAATCAAAGTCCAGCCAGACGTAGGAAGAATTTGTATGCTACTACCCAACTCTTTCTATCAATAAAGAGATGTTTCTGTAAAACATGAACAAACTACAATTTCAGTGGAATGTAATCATTTTCAGCTCGACAGTGCTTGTGGCACACAGCCCAGAGCCCCACAGCATTCTCACAGGGAACGCGCCATCGGGAGCGCAGCCTGCAGCCGGTACAGAAGGAAATGAGCCTGTACCCTGCATTGTCCTCGCCCGTGCTTTGGGCTGAAGTGTGCCTCTTGGTAAACAAGGAGGCAGTGCATCTCTGCCCAGTTGAGTTAAGGTGCATAAGATCCACTTTCAGTTCTTTTTTTCCCCCTAGTCTAAAGAGGTCTTTCTGAAAAACAAACAAACAAAAACTAATAAAAATAAACTCCTTTGAAGTCTGTTTTAAAAAGCTTTTGAATTCTGCTTTTGACCTTTTTCATTTTGTATTTGTTTTCTTCACTGCAAATATGTAATTAATTTTGGGCAGTTTGGAAAGGAAGTAAATTCAAGTCTCTTCATTCTGTATTAAAAGGTGATGTCTCAACCGTGTCACAAATCTTCCAATTCACTAAAAGTAATTTAATCAATGCTTTTCAAAAGTGCCATTTTTATGAAAATAACACATTTAATCAAACTAACTAACACACAATATTTTGACATTTTGCAAATAGCTCCTCTGACTAGTTCTGTCACAAGAAAAAGTCTGGTCCTTTCTTAAAAGTTCTGCTTACCATTCAGCACAGCCTTAGAAATTAGCCAGTGTCATGAAATGTATCACACCCAAGTGATGCATTTCTTTAGTAAATGGGCTGAAAATAAAGTCAGAGTGCAGTAATTCTCCCAGTTGCAATATGTTGATGAACCTGTCAGAGCAAAGACAAACCGCTCTGATCTCTCTGCCTGTTGGAGCACAGCAGCCAGAATTGCAACCGAGACATCAGAGGACAGG
Organism: Ceryle rudis; assembly: GCA_033439905.1. NCBI lineage: Eukaryota > Metazoa > Chordata > Aves > Coraciiformes > Cerylidae > Ceryle > Ceryle rudis. The sequence continues at coordinate 27,958 of JAAGNO010024640.1, forward strand.
TGCTTTGAAAATTTCAGAATTTAGGTAAATGATCGTGTGGTTGATGGGGAGGTTGATCCTTGCAGATTTCAACACCCTACATCCCCATTTGCTTCTTGATCCTATGTCTTTTATGTTACTCAATAATCCTGTAGATTTGAAATGGCTTTTCACCTAAGTAATTCTTTTGTGTGCAGTCTCAGCCTGTGACCCAGTAGAAGTCTATTTTAAACCTTTTTTAGGTGATTTTATTCAGAAGTGAACTTCACCCTATTACACATAATCACTGCTAATCACTGAAGTGATTCACAGGTCTGAGGGAGGCAGAATCAGCTGCCAGGTATGCTCAAAAATCTTTGATTTTGTTAATAAAAAGCTCCACAGCTATAAGCAAGTGGTTCTGGAGAACCTAGGACCTGCATTCTTCTGCCTTTGCTCTTTGATTTTTTTTTTTTCCTATGTTGCAGATTTTAAATAAATCAAGAAAAATGTGTAAATACCACACTACACAGAATATTTAAAATCTTATTTGAACTGGGCCTTAACTGTTACCTGGAGGTCTGTAAATATCTGCAGTAGTTTACTGCTGCTAATGCTGTAATTACATTTCAGTGTCGACTCACACTTAGGCTTTTTGTGTTTGTATTCAGCAGCACAGTTTATTTGAAAAGTGCATAAAATATAAATATCTAAACTTCATAGATGCTGTAGTAGAGGTAAATTGCCAAATGTTCTGTGATTTTTCTATATAGTTTTATGATAACATAAAGCCAGTGTTTCATCAAAGGATTTTTTTTCTTCGAGAAGGGTTGCACCAACTAGGTATAAATTATAAATCATATTCTGTTTTACATGTGAAATGGGAGCTCTGAAGTGTATCATGCTGGAGCAGATGAAGGCTAGGTGTTTTCATATTTTACTGAGCTTGTGTTCCATTTGTGATGTCATTTTCTAGGTATTCTATCCTTAGATTCCTTTGCATAGGGGCAAGAAACTATTGCCAAGTAAATACAATTATTGACAAGTGTCACTAGCAGCAGGTGGCAGTGACAAAATCATCAGTAACACACACACACACACAAACTGGACTGGCATTTGTGCACACAGCGTAATGAGCCAATTGAACAGCTGTTCAGCTTTCATGACATCAGAAATTGTACTTAACAAAATGATCAAACGCAGGGAATTACAAAATACTAAATATATATTTGTTCAGGTAGCCAAAGCTGTTTGTGGCTTTTTTCATTCTAGAAGCATGTCTGAGCCTCGGTACAATTTAAAGAATTGGAAGGAAACACCGTAAAAGGAAGCTGTCTGAATTAACAGCCCATTCGTTCGTTATTGTTAATAAGCACTATTTCATTGTGTTTACAAATTGCAAATTGAGCTGAGATTTCTCATTCCTTTGATGGCACCTTCACTACAAGGTAATAACAGATTTAAATCATAAGCCATTTGAATTAAATTGTTTCCTGGCTCCGTTCACTGCAAACTGCTTTTAAGAACGAGGGGGAAAGGCAGCAGAGGGAAATGGCTAGTTTTGCAGGGCAGAGATGAGAAAACGCAGCCTCTGTGCGTGTTACACCCGCAGAGATGAAAGCAAAAGAACTGAGAAGCACTTTTTAGCCAAGAAAACAACGTACATTTTCTCTGCAGACTTAGATTAAACCAGCTGTAAAACAGGAATTTCCGTCATTGTTATTGACCAGACTTTGAACACTTTTATCAGCTGCATGTGTTAATAGCTTGTTAATGATTGATGCTGAGGTCTTTTATGACACCAAATGAAAGTGAGAAATAAGTACAGGATTTCGAGGTGACTGTTGCAGTCACACTCTTTTAGTAGCACTCTGCAGAATTTCTATGTTTTAAAACATTCATGCCTGCCAAGATTAGATAGGTTACCCTGCAACTCAAGATAATACAGAACTACCCTGACTGTGCTGTTCATTCAGCCCTGCGCTAAACAATAAAAGTACAGAAACCCTCAAAATGAAAAGCTAAATTTTCGAAGGTGATGCAGTTCTGACAGTATAGAAAGGATGGTAAAATGTATAGCTGACTTGGTACGTGAGGCAAATAAATACCAGATTTGCAGAATACTGTCTAAGGAGAGCCTTGCTAAAATTGCTCACGGATTTCAGTTAGGGATTTCTTACATCCTTCATTTCATCTGGTTCAGCAAAGCAGTTCAGCATATATTTAAGCTCCAGAAAAGTCAGTACAACATATGGGCACGGTGCATTTCTTGTCTCCATCGCCTGTGTTTTCTAGAGCATAACAGAGTAATCTCCTATTAGCTTAGGTTTGCCTTTCTGCTAATCACAGATGATTCTGTATTGTTATTTACTTCACATGTAGTCACATTCCTTCTCTTCTTTTGATAAGAATTGACAGAAATCTGGAAACATTGGGTACTTGATATCTCTTCAGGAAAGCACAGGAAATGTGTAGGTGTCTGTAAGATTTAATATGCATTTATTTTTTGCTGTTCACATTATTCCTTTTTACCAGCACTGCTTGCCTGTCGTAAATCCAATTAGCAAGCTTTCCACATTGCAATAAACTGCTCTTCAGGAAGAAAATTTGCTTTGTGAGCAAAGCCTTTTTCCTACAACACTATTGTAATTTTCTGGTTTTTCATTGCCTCACAAAGCACTGAAATAAAAGCAAAATAAGCTCTAGCATGGTGTTTACTGCACTGCTCCCTCTTCCTGCAAAATGTTTTTTCCATCTTCAAACAATTGTGCTCTAGCAAAACAATTTTATAAGGATGAAACAGAGATATATAATAAAAATAAAAA
>JAAGNO010024640.1:30840-80512 GCA_033439905.1 Ceryle rudis
AAATAAAAATAAAAATAAAAAAAGAAAAAGAAAAAAGAGAGAGAGAGATGTATAGATCCAGCCCAGAATAAGCAAAACCTAGTTGTAGGTGCAGTTGTATGAGATAGGAAAGATCCAGGTTTGAAGTCTCCAATCTGAATCAGGGACTTTTTGTCATGCTTTGTACAATTGTTCTAACTGCTGCAACAGTGCTGTGCTTTCTAGGTTTGAAAGAAAGCAATTCAGTTGAATACATAACAAACCTCCCCTGAAGAAGGGATTCTCAGAACTGATATGTTCTTGTAAAAGTTTTATTTCCTGCAAATAGGTATTTTCTGAAAAATATTACAGGTTATTTTGTTCAGCTCTTTCTTTTTCTTTCTTTTAACCAAGTGAATTTTGACTCGTAACACACTACAGTCTTAATTACTTGACTTGCTTTCTCCAGCCTGGGTTAACTCTCCACGTTCTAAATGCTACAGAGTTTAAATAGCATCGGAGAATATTATGAACTATTCAAGATAACTTTGGAATAGATTAGCTCTTGATTTTAGCTGTCATCCTGGACTTGAGTTAATGCTTTCTGTAGTATTGTGGTAATGAGTAATTCTAGGAATTGGGAATCCTGCCGTATATGTAAATGACACTGGTGAATTGTCTCTGGTTGCTGTGTCCCTTCTTCTCATTATTTATTCATGCTTTTTTTTATCCACAGAAATAACAACTTAAACCTTAGGAGACTTGGAGGTTCAAAGGGCTGGTCATTAGTCTTTACTAAGTCCAGTTCTGTAGAAATTAGAACAGGAAACACCATTAAATTTAACCCTTTCAGCTTTTCACTGAGCCTAAATTCAAGCAGCACTATCACTTTCCTCAAAGGATATACAAAAGCCTATTGTATTATAAAGAAACTGATTTTTTTTTTTCATATATATAGCTACTCATTGTAAGCACTTTGTTCTGGTTTCAGTGACATTAGTGGGTTTAGATATTCCTTTATGTAGAATAAAAACCATCAGAAATCCCTGCTGAATTTTCTGACTGCATCCACAGCCCATACGTGCTTTCCTGACTGGTTTGTTGCAGACTGGAGTTCTTACAAATGAGACCAAGACTGCAGGAGAGTGATATCTATTAGCAAATTAAGAAATGGTGGCTTTGAATATATAGTAGTCATCATGAAAAAGCCAGCTCTCACTATAATGTAGCATCAGAGAATGATGGCTGTTTTTTCCAAGGAGACTTCTGTAAGTAGCTGTTAACAAATGCTGACTCTACAATAGGAACTGCTGTAGAATACGTACAGATACAAGAGAGGGAGAAGTGGCCAAGAACTTGCTGTTTGTTTTCAAACTGTATCGGTTTTGCATAGCCTTTAGAAAATCCCTGTGAACAGCACTGATGCTTTGGCTCAGAGAGGCAACTGCAGCCCAGCAAACCTGGTGCGCTGGGCTGCCTGGGCCATGTTGGGAATGGCCATGTGCAGGAGGGCTCTGGCCCTGGTGTCGCCTCTCACATCCCATTGCATAAAGCAGCACGGGCAGATCAGTGTCTGCGGGTATTAATAAATGACTGCAGGAATTACTGCATCATCTCCTGCCTGTCACTTGTTCTGCAGTTAAAGCCCCAAGAAATAAGAGAGGTGGGTCACCATTTGGGGAAAGAGCAGAAATATAAGCAATCACTGTGCGTGGTGCTGTGCAAGTTCTGCTGAAAAATGGCAGCTTCTGAAATGATGCAACATCTTTGTGTCTCATTCTGATTTACTAAAATGAATAAAATTCATGTTCCACATGGTAATTTCAGGGTGCATACAAATTCTCTTTGCTCACCATCAGTAGAAAAGCAGTTGAAGGATATTATTATCCTTAATTTACAGAAGAACAATAAAATACATAGGGCTCAAATCCTGAACAACTTGGGTCTCAGGAAGAGCTGTGTCAGCTGCATGAAGGGAATTGGTAATTTGTCCGGTGTTGCAGGAACTGAAAACACACTGAAGTCTGTGCCGCGTGGTGGTGAGGCCACATGGAGAAAGCCTGACTGCAGCCAAGAACAGCGATGACTCCTGGCAGAGGATTGCTGCTCTTTCTCATTTGGTGTTACCTGGAAAATCAAACTCAGGGAGTGTGTGTCTGTGAATATATAGCAATGGTCCCGCTACGTGGTCAGAAAGGAGAAAAGGCAGCACATTGGAAATTCCCAGAGGGTGGAGGAAGAGCTCCTTTGCCTTTGCTAATGTCGAGAAGTGAGGTGTGCTCCTGCCCAGTGAGCACAGTCTGCTCTGGCCTCAGGGTAATGCAGAGATTATTTGACTGTCACCAACCCAGTTTGTCAAGGAGATGCATGCTGCGAGTGACAAACACTCCAGAGGAGTATGGGCAGTGAGTTGGTAGGTGCTGGTACGATAAAGCAGTCCAAATGGTGTTAGACAATGGTGCAGCAAAGGTTACACATTTATGATGAGCAGAGATAAAGTCTAGAGCCATGAGAGAAACAATTTGTTACAAATTATTTTTAGCTACTAATAAAAAGTTGTGGGTTAACTAGGCTATTAAACTGGTTTCCTTTTAAGAATGCGGGAATTCACTGGGGATGTCTCTATTTTCGCTGGGTTTAATGAGAGAAATTTGATGGGGGAGCTTTGAAACAAAGACAGAAGGTGTTGCTGATGAGCCAACCAAATGTCCTTAAAAGTGGAGGCAAGTCTTTCCTAGTAGTCTGTCTTAACCCTTCAAAAATAGTATGATTAATATAAGCTTTTTAAAAACTCTGGTTATTGCTTTATTTATTTTGAGTGAGAAAAATCTCAGAATGTTGAAAAATTCAAAATGTGTTGATAACATAAAGATTTTTTGACTTCAACCAAAGAGCTATTTAAAAAACGATCTCTATAGATATCGCTGTGTCTCAAGCAGAAAAATCTCTTGGTTTTGTTCCAGGACCATTATTAAGTATCTTTCATTTTACTCCTAAGCTAAAAACAAAAGTAAAGGGAGAAAAAAAATATATTTGTATTCCAAAAAATAAACAAAGTAAAAGGAAGAGCATGTGGCCACACACTCAGCGGTAAAAAAATATTGCCTCACTGATAGGGTTGCCTGTGAAAATGGTCCCTGAATGTTTTCATGGTTGTGAGACTTTTTTTTTTTTTAACCATAGTTATGCAAGCTGTGTGTTGCTGCTGAGCTCCTGCTGAGCAACAGTGGAGGAATTACTGGAGCTCCATTCACAGTTTCAAAACTGTTTTGCATTAATGGACGGCCTGAACTGGATTTGGGTTAGGTTTCACTCTGAGCTGTAACTCTCTCTCTCCACCCCCTAAAATAATAATAATAATTATAAAAGTATGAGATAGGACTAGCATCTCCACCGCCTGTTCATAACCGAGCAAACCAAATATTATTACATACATTATTGAAGGGGTGAGGAAAGTTAGAGGTCGTGAACTGAGCTGTATGAATAGCTGGGGGTCAGATCAATCACAGACATGTATTTCATGGCTGAGGCTTCAGCCCATGGAGACTGGTTTAGTTATACTGCTCTCTACCAGCGGATCACATATTCTCATTTAAACCACAAATTAAACAGCTAAGAAATGCATAAACTAAATAATCCTTCAATGCCTAGTAGACAAGTAACTACTACATTATTTTTTTCCTTTTATTACTATATGGAGAGGAGTGAAAAGAAAGAAGGCTAGACATGAGGGTAGGTGTAGTACTTGGAAATGAGGTAGAATTCAGGACAAAATAATACCTGTTCTGTGTCTTAGTAGTGATTGTATGAAGAGAAGCTAGTAGGGAAAGAAGGGAATTTTCTGACACGAGAAATAAGACCTTTTTTGGAACATTCTCTGAATCTCAATGGGTAGCAAAGGATCTCAGAGTAGACACCCAAAAATTAATGCACATGATATCACTGCGTCCTTTCAATCTATCTCTAGGATCAGATAGATGCTTCTAATTGCAGTTTTGGAGTTAGATCAAAATACTGGTGAACCAGGAATGCAGAATTTTGCCAGTGGACTGGGAAGGGGAGGGGGGAAGGGGAGGTTTAGTTGCAGATTTTGTTTGCATCAGACCCCTTTGAAGTGGCAGCAGTTTGTAGTTGCTTTGTGTTTTGCATTGCTACCTTTTCATATCTGAAGATTCAAACAATAGCTCCTGGTTATTATCGCACATATTATTGATTAAAAGCTTTGCCCAAAGACCTTCCATCTCACTTTCCAGCTTAGTGTGATTTACTTTTCTTTTTACTCCCTGTAACATATGATTAATGCTGAGCTAGAGAGTCCCAGTGAGATGAAGCAGAGTGTCAGGTAAGATTTGTCAGCTCGGAAGTATAGATTATTTTATGTTTCTCGAACTTTGTGGGCCCAGGGAACACAGATCTTGATTGTTAAATCCATCCACACTTTCCCTAGGGCTATAATATGCCAAAAACATTAAATAGCCCACTTAATACATAACCTCATTCTGTATGCTTGACTATTTTGTTTTTAATTTTTCTTCCCTTTCCAGGCTGCTCAAATGAAATGGGATCAAAGAAAAAAAATTATCCTCACTGGATTTTGTTAAAATATTAATAGGTTAGGGTTGACTGGCTAAATTGAATATCTATGCTGATCTTGCTTGCATGTTTAACTTGTGCTTAGGAAAATATGTTTCCTAGGTGATAACCTTTTATGTACCAGCCTGACTTCATTGAAATGCATAGAGATAAAAATATGTCACACTCCATGGCCATGCTATTCTTGTGTGGCAGTATGATTATTCAGATGATAATTGACCCCCACCTGTAGACAGCTCAAATTCTGTAGTCAATCATTCCATTTGATGTTAAAATATGTGAAAGTACAATTATATAATTTACATTACAAATCATCCTGAATGCCAAGCATTTCAGAACCACTGACAAACGAAAGGGAAAAAAGTCAATAAATGAAGTGAATTACACTAGGCAAAGAATTCAACTTTCCTTATTTGCTCCTCCACAGCAGCTTTTATGGGGGTGTTGTTGATGGAGCTCAAACAGATATTGCTTAGTACTGAATTTGACTGCCTTTCAGTTTCCTCCTAACTTTGGTCATACTTTCTGGATAAGAATACCTTCTTTCACTGCAGAGATGAGTCCTCACCAGCAGATAAAGGTAGAAAAGCATCTATGTCAGTGCAGATTTGCCCAACAAAGACTGTGGACCAGTGAATTGTGCTCTAAATACTCCAGCTTTTAAGCTTCTGTTTCTGTAGACTTTGCTGTGCATTTTAAAGCTATATAGACCAGTTAAAGAGCCTATTTGTACAGTCACAGATGGCTATTTGTCATGTACCTGGTAAAGGTCTGTTGCAAATTCTGTGGTCAGTGCTCAGATAATGCGGCTAAGGCAATCCAAATCGGCTCAGACTATTCCTGCATGGGAAATGTATGCAGTGGTGGGTTTAGATCATGCTCTGAATCATCCCATTCTGTCTGTCTGAGTGCTGTCTATTTATTTGTGATTACTCAAAAAAATAACCCTTCCTCATGAGCAAGTTATTCCACAGGTCTGTACTGGAGTGTTCCAGTCTCCTGAGTAATACAGACCTAGCTCAGGAACGTGTGATCAACCTTATAGCAAGAGAAAGCTCAGTGTTAAATCACTTGAAGTCCCAAAAAGCAAGCAAACAAACCAATCCAAAACATCCCTGCTGGTAAAACAGAACTTGCTGCTTCTCTCCTCACACTACTTTAGACACTAATTCCTTAGCTTCATACTGCAGAGCCATAGGAAACAACAAGTGCTAAATTGTTCTGTTTAGGTTTAAACACGGCATTATTTTGCCTTGCTATCCTAAAGACTTTGTCAAACATAGATTCTCCCTTCTGATGCTGCCAGTAGCCATTTGGTCACAACTTCTTCATTCAGAACATTTAGGTTCAGATGATTTTTGCAACAGCAGCATCTGTGCAGAGAATTCATCGGCCGAGCAACTACTGATTAATAATTAGTGATTCCTACTGGTACATGATTTCATTAAATAGTTATAAATCAAAAACAGCTAAGAGATAGTGTTGGCTTATTTACAGTCCGTCTGCAATAACAAAAATAAGCGGAATTTGTCATCTAGATCTACAACGAATAGTTTAAGCAGCTATACTTTGAAATCAATGTATATGGTTTAAGCCTCTATTTCACACTAAAGAAGCAGCCCAAATATAATTTTTAATCCTGGCCTTCATACCCTAAAATTGCTACTTCAAATATTGTCCTCACTCCTAACAATCCTTGGAAAATAATGTAAAATATCTTCATGTCCTAATGTAATCTTGTCTACAAAAATGTGCAGGCCATCATCATTTCTTCAGCCAACCCTTTTTTAATAAGGGTGGGACCTTTCATAGAAGAAAATCCAAATAATGTAACATTGATACAAGTATCATATTCCCAAATACAAATATTCTAAGGAATGTTCATCACAAAGTAATTGCGAAATTTTGCGTGCTCAAATGCTTTGTTTTACAAGACAAAATGGAAGTTATGAAATTGTTTCAAAGACCCTCGTGTTAATGGAAAGTCCTTATTCAGAAGGCTCTGTCTTGTTTCTCTGCTTCCAATGCAAAAGACAGGTACCTTTTCTGGTAGTTCTCCTGGGAAACTTCAGCTCTTCTCATCACTCTTAATTTGGGAGTTCAAGCAGAAGTGTCCTCATCTAATGTTTTGTACCCCTCAGTTGCTGTGAGCAGGAAGAAATCCCCAGTGCTGCTCACTGGAGAGCAGGGCTGCACCCAGTCAGGGTAACTTCCAGACGGGGAAATACACACTACTCGATTCACACGCCCCCTTTTTTTAAGGCTGTTTTCCCTAGCTCTGTTTTAAAATGACACTACGACCTGGAGCTGCATTCAGGCCTGCCGCGAGTGGCTGCAGTTCTTCTGACCTCAGCAAAATTCCTCGATCATTATCCCAGGTGCGAATTTGGCCCCTTGTCTTTAATTAAAGCTCCAGCCGGCTTTCAGTAAATTTCACATCCTGTACAACCATCAAATTATGTTCTTCAATTAGTTGTATCTTTTCTTCTATCCTTTTAATTTCAGGCCCATCAAAAGAGCTGGTTTACTAAATCAATTTCAGTGGGAATTTACACATTATGAATCATAATGGGATGCAAAATTGACTTGGCTAATGAATAGTTAGTGGCTTTGGGGTTAATAGTTTGGGGTTTTTGTCTCAGGTACTTTGTATTAAATTTAATTTTGATATTGCTTTAATGAACACAATGTATTACTTTTCCTTTTTTCACCCAGGCCCATCTAAGGTGTATTCTCTTTGCCTGCCTTAATTGATTTGCCTTATGAATAACTGTATGAGGATTCTGTTTTAGAAAAGGACTTCTACTTGTCCTGTTTCTATGTGCTAAATATTGTAGTCTGATGTGTAAAGTTTAAATAGAAAAGAGTCTGTACCTTATAACAGGGATGAAGAAGTTACTTTGGAGGTTACTGCCTCTTGCTGCTTTCCATGATTGGTCATAGAACTGCTATTTGCAGGAATACTTTCAGGCATTCATGAGACTTCTCCGCAAGTAAAAATAAGTAGAACAGCTCTCCTGATACCAAGGTATAACCTTGGTATAAATAAAACATGTCACCACCTCACTCATTTTGGGGGTTCCACTTTAGGGATGCCAGTTTTGCCCAGGAGATACCTGAAGGTTCACATCAGCGCAGCCTTGACAGGCTGTCCCATGCCTGTCCCATGTATGAGTTGCTCTCTAGCTATAGCGATGGGATTTTGGCAAGCCTGGAAATGGTGTATGCAAAAGTTTCTGTTCATGGTGTAGTAGTAGTTTTATGATGTTACTTTCAAGTTCTAAGTTTTCATTACTTTCCAATATATATTCCTTTCTTATATGTTTAAAAAGTCAGTACCTGAGACATAATGACTGAGTCATTTTTCTAGTAATAGTCTTAGATATAGCTGCAGAATGATGAAAAGACTGTTCCCAAGACAGTCCCTATCCCAAGCCTCCTGACACCTGGGATTTACTGAATCAATAAGATGGTAGAATTAAGATGCTCATGAAAGAGCTTTTCTGATCCATCTGCTGCCTGGCCTTACTAGAGAAGGCTGCTCTCAAGGGACTTTGGGTGTGATTTTGACAAGATGCTTCTCGCCTGCTGTGGTAGCATGTGTCATCACAGCCACGTACCAACTTCTCATGCCTGGGAAGTGATGTCTAGAGAGCCAGGGTGCTGTCCATGTCACCACTGGGTATGACACCCCTTGTCATAAAGTAAGTTCAACCAGTTTCTCAGAGATGACCCATTAGCTAGTGTGTGGGCCACAGTGTATCATTTCCATATGTTTCTGGGTAGAACATATAAGGCTGAGTGCTTTTGAGCTGAGATTTTTAAGAACAAAAAAGAGAACAGTAAATAATTTTTAGTTAATAGTTAACAGTAAATTAGTTAACAGTAAATTAGTTAACAGTAAATAATTTTGAGCTGAGATTTTTAAGAACAAAAAAGAGAACAGTAAATAATTTTTCACAGTTTTCCAAAAGAAGCCTGTGCAGCTTGCTGCCCCAACATTGAGAGACACCATTTTTAATAATAAAAATAACCAGAATTTGAATAGGAAGGATTACATATGTATATATATATATTTTTTTTTTTTTAAATCCAGTGGGTAACATGAAAGTGTGCTTCAGAGCATGAGTCTGCATTTAACAAATGTGGTTTAAGTTTTCTGTAATCAAATGTATCGGGAATATAAACACCAGACAAAAGGGAGAAGACTAAGGGGCAACTCCAGCAGGATAGTAAATGAGTATAGGATGGCCAGGTGTAGATTTAAGCTTAAAGCAGACGATTTCTGTCTGAGCAATGAATTTCAGCAACTTCAAGAGGAATAGTTGAAACCAAAAGTCCAACTACAGCGCAATCCATGAGTAATCTATGAGTTAACTGAGTTTCATATTAACAGTACTACAGCCACTGAGCTGACTCTCTAAAGAGCCAGGTCATGTCCACCTGAGTTGGAGATTCATAATGTGAACATAACTGTGCTGTTGCTGATGGTGAGCCGCAACTAATTAAACCCTGCTGGACCTGAGCTCCTTCAAACTAAGGCACTGGGATGGGTCTGCACCAGAAGCTGCACTGTGTCCCTTAATACCTATTTTTCCCAGTTCTTCCAATTGTGTGATGTATCCTAGTGTCCCTTGTTTGTACAGATAATGGAGCCTGATCAGATTGTGAAAGCAGATCCTTAAGGTATTTTGTAAAGGCAGCAGTGACTCTAGAGACCTTGTGGTCTCACATTTTCTAAGTAGAAAGTATCTGGACAGATAGGTCCCCATCTCCCTTTGTCAGCGTGAGCTGTATCTGCTGAGCAGGCTGACCAGCTTGGGCTGAGCACTGCTGCAGGAAGAACTTAGCACATGGCAGACTTCTCTGCAGGTCCAGGTTAGCATTTGCAGTGTTTCTGTAGCAAGCACTGCCACAAGAATTACTGAAAACTGCATAAAACTGTTGTTTGTGGTTCTGGAGATTGCGTGTCTAAATCTTTTCCATATTTCATGTTCACCTATGTCTTTATCTTATATTTCTTTTTGGGTAGGATTTGTGTCAGATTGTTATGGAAGGGAGCCTAAAATATACCAGAGGCTCTAATGTTTTTATGTACACCAACCTTTTTTTCTGCTATCCTTGTATTTTTTTTTTTTCACGAGAGGAAAATAAGAAAGATGACTATGTGCAAAGGAGGAAAAGAGTTCCCTAGTAGAACTGAAATGTGATAGTACAAAGTTGTCTACCCAAATATTTGAGAGACAGGAAACACTTTTAGATGATCAGTAGTGCCTGTGATCCTGTCAGGAAAACACAACTTAGAAAAACTTGGGTTTGATAACCTAGGCTGAAGCATGGTTACTTCTGGAGATACCGTATTATCTTCCTATTGCCTTCTGACAGCTGTATGAGAGAACTGCCTGCTGACAATCTGTCGGGTCGTCTGTCTGTTCTTGCTACACCCTTCTATCAGCAGTCACCACATTTCTCTTTCTAGGGCCAGATCCAATACCCACTGAAGTCCATGGAAAAAAATCCCAGGATCCTATATCCTGCTGTGCTACATGAGCCAAAGCATAGGTTTTAGAGCCCACTACATCTGGTTCGTTAGATGCTGAAATGGGTTTTGCCAGAAAATAATGACTCCCTTCTCTAGGCAGCGTGTTACATTTGTAAGAAATGCGCAGTCAGTGAACTAACCCAAATCTCCTAATTCTGTGCTTTTAGTCACAAAGGGCTGGGTTCCTCACTGATGCACATCAGCACTGTTCCCAGCTTTACGCTACCCTAAAATGTCCTGAGATGTGTGTGGCTTGGGTTGTTTCAAAAAAGGGTATTTTATTAATGAGCAAATATAAGATATGCCAATCTTAGTTTAAGTATACAGTATAGGAGGGAAAAGTATAACCTGCAGCAGTGTTTCTGCAATGAATGAGATTCTAGTGTTTTAAAGTTCTGTGTAGCTTAGCAGAAATAGTAGATGTGCACTAGCAGCAAAGTCTGCAGCTCATATTCACCTACTTGTGTCTTACTGAGTCGGCTGCTTATTTTTGAGCCATTGTACTTAGGATAAACAATGGAGAGACTGCTGCAGTATTGCTGGCAATACACATCAGGCATTAAAGGCAATTAATGGGCTTTAACTTCCCAAATTACTTAAAGAGTCTTCAGAAGAAATCTGGAGAATAATTTTCAGTTATTGGAATGAAAATGTCACAGTTTTGTGCTTTGGTAAATAACCGGTTCACGGAGATGTCTTACTTATCACTGTGGTATGCTTATTCATTAAGGGCTAATTGCAGAGGTCTCCAAATGAAACACTGCAAACCACATTCCACTCCAGTGCCAGTTTGTTTAAAGTCTGCAAAGCTTTATTATTAGCACGATTTAATTATGAAAATGGCAACCATGGAGAATTCTGAACACATTCTTTCCCTTGATCATTAGTTACAGGGCAAAAATGAAACACTTTCAACAATGAAGGGTTCATATTTCAAGCTTATACAGTAGCTGCTAAAAGGCTATACTCAGAAAATCAATTTTATTAAAGTCCTTCAAGCACTAAAGGGACTTCCATGCAACTAAGCAATTTTAAAAACATGTCCACAAGCAGTGACTTTTTGATTCATGTTTTTAGCAGGGTTATATTTTCACTGTTTTCAATATTGTCCCCCAAAGCAGGGTCAGAAATGGTTTGGGGTGGGGGGGAGAAGAGGTGAGCAAAGCATGTTCTGACAGCTGCAACTTGCATCCTTTACCTTAAGGTACTTAAAAGAGGACTATGAACTGGATCTGAGAAGCCTGGCATGCTCTTAACTAAAACAGATCAAAAGTCAATGGTGTTTTCACCTTCAGCTTTCTTTTGCAGCCCAGGAAATGAAGTTTGGGGGACTACTAAGAAACAGTGTAGATTCTGGATCTTTTTTAAAAAATGAAACTGTGACTTGAGCTAAAAATATCAGGAAACTATTTTCCTATAGATAAAAGAGAATGACATGTATGGTAAAAGGATGAAAAGAGTTCACGCATTGCTCTGCTCCTAAAGAGATGACAAGGAGTCAAGAGCCATGTCTGTGTTGGAGGGCCTAACATCACTGGACCAATGGAAAATTGAGTGCAAGTACACCAAAGTCACTGAGTTATTAAGTAAATTATTGTCTATTCCATAGTCCTTTGACTTCCAGGAATCAAAATTCCCCAAATTAGTGGGTAATCGTAGCCAAGCACAGGAGTGTAGAAAGTCATTTAATGTATCCTGAAATTTCAGAGGATAAAAAAAATCTTAGCTCTTATGTGCCTGTCTATGTGTATATCTGAGTTGAAGCTTTTAAAATGAAAATAGGCATCCCATTGGTTGTCGACAGGACAAAATGAGCTGTCATCTAAAATAAAATATCAGTAAAACATTGCTAATGAAGTAAAAGAGAAGGAGAAAGAAGAAATGAAAGCAGATGAAATAGGTGCTTTAGAAGGGTTGTCACTACTATGAAGAAAAAATTAGGTGAAGCAGAACTGCCCTCTCTTACCTATAATCTAGTTTTACTTTGTTCCTTGTTATTTACAGATCTGCTTTCCACTTCTTTTCTTGTTATTTCATGTTTTCAGGCCTGTATTTCCAAATACACTGTCTTTTTGTCACACAATAGCCCAAACTATTTCAGATACCCAAGTATGCTATTTAGATAGATGAGTGAGTATAACATTTTTCATGTGTGGTATCTGAAATGTAAGAATGAGAACTGAAAAGGTGCTGTCATCTAAAAGAGTTGTTTCTGTATCTGCCATTTACAAAAGAACCTCTTCATGAAGTAACCGTCGCCCATGTGAATACTTCTGTGCGGTTCAGTAGGAAGAATTTGGTGTCTGCTGTTCATATGGGGATATCACAGCAGTTCAGATGTGCCTGGGAAGGGCTTACTGAGCTCAGCATGGGGCCGCTGCTTCTGCCCTCCTAAAGCAATCAGGGCCAAGTGAACTCCCAGTAAGTAGTTTCCATTCTATATTTACAAAAATAACCCCCCAAAACTCTCAAGACAAAGTAACTCGGGCCCCCGAAACTCCTTCAGATTTAGCAGCAACAGATCAGTGAAGACATTACATTCTTTTTTTTTTATTTTTATATGATAGGATTGTCAGACCTTAAGTCTCTGGTGACAGCAATAAATATCCATCATTAGGTATGAGTGATTATGACAGGCTGTTCTCGTTCTGCGCATGAAAGATCATTTCCTTCTGGGAGCCATAAGGAATGCAACTGATGGGGGAAAAAACCCTCTTCTTGGTAAACTTAAAATGCATAAATCAAATTTTTTGATCCTAATGTTGGTTGTGGTAATTTCCAGTCTCATAAAATTAGGCACTGATATTGGCTGTTTCTGCAAAATTTGGAAATCATACAGGAGCAGCCGTGCTAAGGCCCCAGCTTTCCTTACAGCTTGGCCACCCCAGCTCCCTGCAGCCCCAGGAGCGATTCCCCTCCCTGCTTGTCATTACTCTGAACTGTGGGAGTGGAAAGCACTCAAATACTACAGGGAGAAACAAGCCTGCAAGGGATCAGACCTGAACCAGTGCAGGAGTGCTGGGTCTCTTGGCCAGCCTGCATTTGAAGCCACACTGGTGGGAGAAGGATCAGAAGGAAAGGCAGTGTGGAGCAGACAGGCTTTTCCTCGCAGCGTAAGTTGCTTGGCACAACCTTGGTATAAGAACCACCTCAAGTGGATATGGAGGAAGATGGCACAAATATTAAAGCAGACGCAGGTGCCACTCCATGTTGAAAAAGGGCAACACAGTTTGAATTGCAACTCATTGATGCTGCTGGCTGTCTGAAAACTGGGTTTTGTCTTGCTAAGCAGCAGTTTAATGAATTCTTCACAATTCTGGTTCAGAGTGAAAAACCCTTGGGTTTAGAAAGGGTGAAGCAGATTATGGGAGGGAAATTCTTTTTGACCTGTGAATATGTATCATTAAAATCAATGCTTCATTTCAGTGTCAAGATCTGGGTTCATATTTTATAGAAAACACTTGTAAAGTAAAAGAAAAATGAAGTCTCCTCAAAATGATTCTTTTAAACTTTTTAGACTACAGAAGGATGTTTACCAAAATAACATATATTCATGAAAGACTCTGATGTTCTAAAGGAGCATTCCCCTCCAGCCACATCTACAAAATCAAGTAGAAAAATGTCTTCCAGTTACATGTGTTCTTGATTTTACTCGTGCAAAGATGAGAGCAGCCTACCTTGGGTATTGCAGAGAAGGCCCTGTTCTTTTTCAGCTTGTAGTAAATACTGGGTTCTTAGGAAGGTGGCTAAGGGGAAAAGCCAAGGTCTGTTCCCTCCTCCTACTGCCGAGTAGGACCCTGTGGAGTGCCATTTGAAAAATTAGCTGAATGTAATGCTTCAGGACACAAATTCTTTGACACCTCTTTGCTTCCCCATCATTCACTTCCCAGCCGTCGCTATCTTTGTCTTTGCTTTCTCCTCAGCTAATTTATGTGAGCTTAGCTTGGCTTTTGCCATGTTCTGTTTTGTGCTGTTGTCATTATTGACCATTTTGGGTGGTGACAAATAACAGAACCATATCAATAACAATTTATTGGGTACTCTAATTAATGAATTTACCCCGTGACCCAGTTGCAATCACAGCTGTGCGTTCAGTGTAAGTTGTCGGACAGAGGAGCAGTCCTCACAAACTCAGGTGCTGTGTTCAGAGTAAGCAGCCCATGAATCTTCTTACATTTCAAAAGACTAGGGAACACAAAACCTCAAAAATTATCTCTATTCTGATCATTTCATAAGAGTTGTAATGATTCAAATTCAAAAGAAACCTTTCAAATAATCAAGTAAGTTTTCTAACAATGATTAAAAACTGTAAAAGCTTCTTTATACATTTGACTGCAACATACTTTTTATTTTTAGGAACAAGTAGCTGAACTGATAGGAATATACAAATGTTGAGTTTAAAATAAAATGTTGTAGCTGGGACAATGAATTTCATATGAAGTGGGAAAAAAAAACAAAAACAAACCTACACACAGAAAAAACCAAAACAGTGTGGTAAGTTGCAGCAAACTTCCACACCTGGAGCAGGAGCAACTCTTAGAGCTTGTAGGAGCTGTCCCCATTCAGCCATCCAGGTACCCCTGCCTGCTGCCCCTGCCTCCACTCTCCACAGGTAAGGCTGTGCAGCCATCCTACAAATCTATTTCTGCACGAGTCCAGTCTCAGAGATGCTTGTGCTCTCCTGTGCTTCCTTCAGCATTGCAGGGGCAGAGTCCTACTGTGGGACCACTGGGTGGGTGGGGGCAAACGGGTAAGCCCCTTTCAGGTGAGATAGTGTGGCAGAGCCTTTTGTTAAGCTGCTGACTGGGGAGACCTTGATGCTGTTGCCAGAGGTGGTCTTGTGCCTATTCCCAGAGGTGTCTAGTGCATAAGTGAAGGTATTTCCAGTTCCTCATGAGGTGTTCTGGTCCTTCTTGAGGGGCTCTTGCATGTGGGCTCTGGCCAGGGCCTCTAATCAATGCTGCATGATGGCTGTTTGTTGTAGAAATAAAGTCAGAAATAGGTACAGCGGCTTAGTGTCTTCCTTAGCTCTCATCCTGGTGCACTCTAATGTCTGTAAGAAAGACCTAAGAGTAGGACAGAGCAGCTCTGTCCTTCACCACTGCACTACTCCTTTTCTAGAAGGGCTGCTGTAACAGCAGGAGAAGAATTGGTATTGGTTTTGTGGCTGGTGAGAGGCAGGAAAGGCATCTACTGACAGTTCCTGTGTAGGTAATGGAATTTCATGTGTGTGGATGACTGGCCGTGGATATGTGTGTTCTGTTTAAGGGGAAAATGTGTAAGGGGGTCAATTTGTACTTGCTTTACTTTCAAGAACAGGACCTCTGTTTCTGGGTCCTATTAGACATTTCATCACATTCTCATTGAACAAGTTTTTCATCTTCTCCATTGCTATTTCATTGTCTAAGCAGAAAGAAAATTCAATAAAGTTTTGGGGTTTTTTTTAAATTTTTTTTTAGATTTTATTTTTATCTGAACTTTCAAACCCACCCTGCTCGAGTGGATTAGAAATTTGGCAATATGAGTTCACCTGGTGACTGGCTGAATGCATTCTGCACAGATGAAAGCCTGACCCTGCAACACACTCCTGTCAGGAGTCCTTGATCTCATGGTAGTCCTTAGGACTGCTCAGATTAGAAAAGAATTGCAGGATTAAGTCTTAGCAGTTCATTTGAAATATAAGACATTTATTGCTTAATCTTGCAAAACAAGTCTCTCAAGTTTTCTTTTCCTTTAAAATAATATAAATATTCATTGAGTCATGAAGCTCAGTGGACTCTTTCAGGAGATTCCTTTAACCATGTGAAACTGAGGCAGCTGCAGTAAAAACTTGCATGACTTTTATCTCTTCCCATCAATATAGTATAGGAGTTTGCTTGCTAAGCAATTAATATAATATGATCCAAATGTTTCTGAAAGGCCCAGAAGCTATCTCTGGAAAACCAAGTAACAAATTCAGCTGTAGGGATTTGCAGCTGCATTTTCAGAAAGTTTGAGAATGTGGTTTTGGGTGGAATCACCACCTGAACACAATGAGTTGGAATCAGAAAGCCTGGTGAGATCCCTCACCTGCAAAGGTACAGCAGCCAAGAGCACAGCATGCCAGGGTTGTGCTTGGAGGCTGCTGGGCATCCCGGGCAATCTGTTACTGCGCAGGCAGAGCTGCTGCGCTTGTGCAGGACGTTCCCAAGGGATCTGAGCCTAAACTTGGTGATCTCAGCCAGGCTTTCCTCCAGATCCTAATGCAGGAATTCAATCCTAAACTGCCGCTTCCTTTCCCAGGGCGTCAGTAAAAGAAATGTTTTGTGCTGGCGGGCTCGTTGGGCAGGGATCAGGAGAGCAGTGTGTGCCCACTGACACCCTTCGTCACTGCTGCTCATTTCAGTAGTTGAAGAGCTAGCCCTCCTCTGCTCTGGTTGGTGTGCAGGCTGGGCTTCGGTCTTCTCTTTTTGACTAGGTGGTACTCGCTGTTTATACATATGCTGTACATGCAGGCAAGTTGTGCAGAGTTGGAAGGGAAGTGCTGGTCTGTTACTGTAAGCAGTGTAGTTTGGGCATTGTCCCATACTGTGTCTCATGTACAGAATGCAGTGCTCTGATTTTTTTGAATGGCTAAGTACCAAGGTATTAATTTGAGAGCTGTGGGGCTCTTGTGTGTAAACATTTAGGAAATCATTATTTCTTCCCTTTTATTTGTTTGTTCTATGTAATATGAGAAATTTGGGTTTAATCGTTGTAAGGGTTTGACTTAGGCTGATAAAAGCCAACTGCTTTACGGTCTTGACACTTCATCCTTCATTCATGTCACCATTCTACTTTTGTTTTGTTTCCCAGATCAGTCAGAGTTAAATCCAGACTGTCAGCTATAATTTTGAACTCCCTGCCTTTTTTTTTTTTTCAGGAGTACATATGTCTTTTTTTCTTATTTATATTGATCTTATGATCTGACCTATGAGTGATTTGGGATGTTAAGAGGCAGATTGTCACACTGCCATAATGGGATGCAGCAGGTAGAGGGAGCTGCAGAATAATGCAGCTGCTCTGGTTTAGCTGAAGCCTCATACACGCGATCTGTTACTCGTCTGAGGTCTGCAGTCCTCTTGCTGCTGGCCCCAAGCTTAGCTCTGCTCTGCTTAATAAAATAAAACTGGATAAATCGTTATCATGAACAGCAGGCGAAGATACTCCTGAGATTTGAGAGGCCTAGCGGGCTTGAGATAACGTGTGCAAGGCACAGAGATGGTCAGAGTATCCAAGTCAGAAGACAGATGCCAGTAGGAATTAATGGTAAAGTGCCTTTAAGTGGTGATACAAAGTACTAATTGATTTGGGAAAGTAATCAGCATATCCCAGGTACCTTGCTAAGGTGTGCAGGGAGCCACTGCATTTGGTTACTCAATTTTCCAGTATTGCCAGAAAAGTTTATTTATGTATATATACACACACAAGGCAGTTGTTGGCCTTCCTTAGCTGAAAATAAACCTGGGGGGTTTCAGCTACTGCATGGGGGCTTTCTTAAAACCCTGGCTGCTGCTAGGGTTTGAACAACTTGCTAGGGCTGAGCTGTTGTGAAAACCTGTCTTTTGGATAAATTTTAAGTTTAATAAATGTAGAAGTGTAAATGTACAACAGTAAATAGTATCCTAACTGGTCTCACTTTCCATACAGAGAGATTATTTTGAAAATATGCATACCTGCAGGTTCAGAGTTCACAGACATCAGTAAAGTTCAGCCAGTGTCAGAGAAACCGAAATAGTGCCCCATAGGTCTAGCAGTAAAACAAAGAAAACAAGAGCCTTCTGCTCCCTGTTTATAAAATCCTCATATATAGTTTTGAAAACAACGGATGTAAAATGTGCCCAGTGAGCAGAGCTGGAGTGAGACAGGTATTACAGCCAGAGGCTGGTCTGCTGTAAACATGACGATGGCAGGGGCTGTTTTGCCTCTGTGGTTCTAAGTCTGTGTGGGTTTCAGTACCCTTTGTAATAATTTAACAAGAGAAGTGAATTTAAATTAAACCAGCAGTTGTTAAATTTAGTTTGTGAATCTGATCACTCACTGTCAACAAAAAGTTGAAGTGATTGGTAAAAATGGTATATATTTGGATATTGGGACAGTTGGTACTACAGAGCAAAATTATTTTAGGTTGTTCTAAGCAAATTGTTAGTATTTTGCTGTGAATAGTTTGTGGCTGCACTTATATAAACTAGCATCTTCAATATCTGTAGTTCTAACATCATATTGTCCTCACCATCTAGATTAGTAGATTTTTTCCTATAATCTTCAAATTTTCATTTCACAAGTTCAGAGTTCATTCTGAATGAGTGCTGTTTAATACCCACTCAAGATTTGCCTTTTCCATGAGATGTTCTTCCCAGCACACTGATTTATTGCTGTAGTTGTAGAAAGCACGTAAACACAGCCAAAGTGAATTAGATATTTTCTGAAGCAAATATTAATGAAAGAAGTCATCCATTTCCAGCAGCTGTGCATATATTGGGGAAAGCTTCCTAAGACTGAGCTGATTTAGGTATACATTGGATATTAACTGAATATTTGATTACATCTAATGAAACCCAGGCGGTTGTAGCTGTTCCGCCTGTGACACCAGCTAGACTGGGTAGTTCTGCTCTCCAAGGGGAGCGGCATATTGGCATCTCTGCAGTGGTATTTGACTGACAAGACTGACAAGAAATTTTATATTTGAGAAGGGTCTGAGAAGTGCTACTCACAGAAGCACCACTGGCTATGGACGTACTGTACTGGCATCATTTCTGCTTTGGTCCCGCACCTTCAGCCTAGGAACTGTCATTCTTACCAGTGTCAGTAATCTGCTGTATGTAGGTGCCTGTAGCGCTCGGACTGCTGCTGGGAGAGGAGTTTCCCATCAGCGTTCATCCTCATCAGTAGGATGAATTCCCTGTCATCAGCTCACTCAGTGGGCTTTGCAGGCCTCCACGGAAACCCACACCGACATCTTCGCCCCAGCTGACAAAAGGCTTTTTCTAGAGACATGATATTCCTTTTTCTTTAAAGCTGCTACTGACTATAATAAAAAAAAAAATAAAAAACACAACCAAAAAAAACCCCAAACACTTCAGAATGAATCAGTGGAATAATTTTCAAGGAGACCAAGACTGACCCAGTCCTGTTTCCTGATCTGCAAGCCTGCTGAGAACACGCTGTATTATTGTGATTGCACCAAAGTCTTGGACGTGAGTTTTTAGTGTTAACAAACAGGAGTGGCTCCACTTCATTTCTCCTGATGTACATAACTGTAAATGAGCTCAGTGTCTCTTTTCAAAGACTAGTTGTGCTCTAGAAAGTGCACTAGAAAATGCTCTCTCCACAAAAGCATGGTATGCAATGTGCACTTGCTGCTTTTGCTAAGTTACTTCTAGGAGACGGCAACTTTGTGTGCTGTTGTGGCTGCTCAGTTGCTTCTGTTTGCATTTTTTTTTAATTACTTGGCATGAATCGGGACAATCTCCCTTCTCTGTATGTGTAACAAGGCTTAAGAGCACAAAGGGCCCTGTGTTACACCAGCTAAGAAGGGCTGAACATAGAAGACTTGAACTATGTCATCCAGAGCAAAACCAGGTGGTGGAGCTGCTCATCTGCTTGTGCCCCCCTTTAAAATCCAAATTCTCACCAGGGTCCGTGGGAGTTTCCCTTTAGGAAACTGGTGCTAAAAGGACTGGATTCCTTTCTTGATCCCTTTGTGAGAGGAGTCGGTTTATTTTTAGACTGTGGCACCTCTATTAATGTTGTGGGGCTGTGAGTGAGTGTGGAATTCGGAAGGCAGAGAGAACAGGAGGAATTCTGCATTTACCTCCATTCCCAGAATGTTCTCTCATCTCGATCCCTGACAGCAATGTGGCAGAGATTTGTGCCATTCTGCACTAGTGACTTGCCCAGAAGCAAACATACTTATTTTTTCACTAATGTTTTAATTGAATGTAAGGGCTTGGTTATGTTTTGCATGGCATAAATGCCACATCAATGGTGTTCATTGAAAGAGATTATTATTGAGTGGATCAGATAAATATGGCCTACAAATGTGCTGATTTACTCCAGCTTGTAAAACAAAACAGTTTACGTATACAATTTAAACATTCTTTCTCCTTCTTTCCCCTAACCACATCCCTTGTGTGCATAATTGAGATTTCCTTACCACCCATGAGAGTTCTGTAGGGTTCGGGCTGTGTTTAAGCGGGTGCAGCTGGAGGCGCAGCCGGGGTGCGCGGCGGGTGCCGGCTGCCGCACACCTCCCACAACGCTAGAGAGCAGGCTGACACTGCGGTACCACTCCGGGGCCCTGCAATCTGCTGGAAATGCAATAATTGCTCTTTTATTCTTTAATAAACACACACCACGTCGTACAGAGAAACAAGGTGAGACGAGAGAGAGGATATTGCATTCTTCCACAAAAGGGCTGCTCAGTTTTATTTTATGCGCTGAGTTTTTTTATACCAGCAGAACAGTCCTGTTATTTTAAATTACTCTTTCATCTTTCCTCCTCTTCCTCTGCTCTTAGTTAAATTAATGTATTAATTAATGTAAATTAAACCCCATTAGGGTGTAATCGATTGTTAATTTGACTCATGTTACAAATCATGTTAATCTTTATCAATAAAAAAAAAAAAAAAAATGTATCTCACATCTCATTCCAGCTATAAACTGACAAATAGCTGGGCAGCCAGAATTAAGCCTGAAACCCCACCAGCACATGTAAAAATATGGACTGAGATAACCTGAATGTTATGAAAAGAGAAAAAAGATATGAGTTGTAAGTAAATTGTTAGAGAAGAAATGGAGTAAGTAGGATGAGTAGGCAAGTATGGAAGGAAACGGGTTATTTTCGTTGGTTGATTTATATTTATTTATCTTCTGAACAGACAGGACTGGACATTGTGCTGTCACTGGAATATGGCAAACATACTGCTTTGTGTGCCGGTGGTCTGGCACTTAAGAAACGAAGCAACTTGCATATCTGGACTCACAATCTGTGATCATGTCCTTCGGATGCCGTGTGCTTCTTCACCGTCCACTCCACAAACTTCCTGCTTGACTGTAGATTTTCTTTCTGACATAGCAAAAATGAAATATTTTAAATACATCAAGTAGTTATTTTTTAATTTTGAGGCCAGAAGGCATATACTTTTCAAGGCTAGCGGAGGATATCAACAGTCAGGCAATAATCATTGTGCTTTATACGGGCAGGATCCATGTAGATACCAACTAATCCCCTCTACTGAGGCACGTATAGCCAGTATTATTATCCCTGTGTTATGGATAAGAAAAGAGAGTTGGATAGTTAGCAGAAGGGCATATATTTATGCCAAAGTTAGAATAAAAAGTTTAAACCAGTGAAGCTTTGCATATAATGGTTAATTACTGATAAAATTTAAGATAAAGTCTTGGTATTTTCATCTTTTTTAAATCTGTCTTTTGGAGACTAGAGCTAGATTTGCTTATGGGCTGCTTGGTTTTGTTTTGTTTAGGTTTTTTTTTCCCCTAGGATTTACAGTAAACAATGTATAAGATAACAGAAAATGCAGTAGTAACTGAAGGGAAAGAGAAATTCTTTGGGTGAAATGTATTTAACTGATTCAAGCAAAAGTTCCTTTTCCCAAAAGCCTGAAGGATTTTGTAAAGAAGCAATTTTGAAATAACATCTTAACTTCAGAATCTTACAAGTTCAATGAAAATGTTTTTTAAATAGTATAAAACCACAAACAGCGAATGTTGTAGGGTCAGCTTATTCCAACACAAACCCTTTTTAATTTTTTCCCTTTAATACTTTTCACTCCAGACAGGAGAAACCCACCCCAAAAAATCAATTCTTCTCACAGTTCTCATATAGATGGCTTTATATTTTTCCAAATACATTTCAACAGCAGGGTCTGTGATCATCTAGTGCTGGATAGATACAATCCATATGTTTCTCCTTTTAGGAAATATGACTCTTATATAACAGCTAAAAAGTAAAGGCCAGGAAGATTTGCAGAACCATTTAACTTATTAGCCCATAATCCATATTGGAAAAGACATTTGTACAGTACAAGATATGCTGTGCGTGTGTGGACGCAGCCAGATTAGTCTCAAGCAAGTCTGCGTAGTTGAAATTTCTCACTGAGAGTGATCGCTGGGGAAGTTAGAACATGAAGGGCCAAACAGAATTGAAAAAAACCTGTCATTTCAGTTCAGCCCTGTAAAACTTCTGTAATGCAATCTGAAAAGCAGCATGCTCTTCAGATCTGGTCCTAAATGGAGATGTTGGATCACATATACTGGTATCTGGGGGCATTTTGTGGGAATGGTGGGAGTTTTGAATGAGAATCATGCACAAGTTGATGAATTTTGTGTAGTTCAGGCTAAGCTTTGTGCAGTGTGTTTTAGTGAAAGGAACTGAGCCTTAACTTTGTGACATGGGCTTTTGTGAATCGGATGGAGTCATCTGCTCCAGTTCCTGCCTATAACCATCTGACCTGCTCTGGCTGCTGGAGGAAACATACTTCTACTTGCAGCCCTGGCTCCCTAACAGCAGCTCAGCAAAGCCAGTGTGGACACCTCCACACCAGGCAAGGTCTGATGTCCTCCATTAGAACCTGTATATTTTTATCTAGTGCAAAATTCTGCAAGTGTGAAAATGCAAGAGCAGCCCTCTGGGGTTTGTACTGCAGTATCTGTGCTATTACATTTTGTTTGACAAACCCAAGTTGCAGAGGTGGATCTAGCTCTGAAATGTTCTTTCAAGTTCCTTATGGCAGGGTCTTTAATTAGCACTTGCAGAGCACTGAAATACCATGACGCTGTGCTGCTACTAATGAAAATAAACCCAGAGTTGTGTTCCTCAGTGTGTTGACATTTACAGTTGTGAAGTCTGGCCCAGGCTGGGAGCTGCTGCTTATGCATAGGTGAAACTTAGGCGCAGCAAATACAGACCACAGGGAGACACTGAATCACAACCTGAACTTGAAACCTGTGGCAGAAATTAGTGGGGCAGCAGCTGCGGTGCTGCCCATGCCCCAGCTGGCCCTGCTGAGGTGGCTTTGGCCTTCCTGGGATTGTGGCTCTTGCTACCATAGAGGCTACCTCAGGGCTTGCCCTGCTGTGGTTACGAAGTTTAGGATGATTTAGCTAAAATATTATTTAGGAAACTGTGATCAAGATAAGAAGTAGCTGCTGTGAAGCCCATTGCATATGTAAATGGAAGCCACACAGCTGAGATCAGTCTTTGGGTTTAAACTAATTTTGGAGCCTCAGGATTTTGGCTGGTTGCTTGAAACATTTGGTGTTTCAACGATACATTGGAGAGGGAGTCATCCTGCATGTGCTTTTGGATGAAGGTATTTCTGTACCCTTCTCCTTATGTATGGCATGTGCAGAAGAGGGGAAACCAAATTGTTCCTTCTCATTTTCTTGTGTTGTAATTTTTTTTTCCTAAATATAAACAGATAAATCTGTAATGCCAGACAGTTTAACTTGGGTAAAATGTGGGAGAAGGAGGGGAAAAAGGAAAAGTTGCACAAGCTAAAAGAAGTGCAAAAATATTTGTGCTGTATTTTAGTCTTTTTGATTTCCTTTTGGCTTTGTTTGTCTTGTGGCATTAGCAGGATAGGCCCTACCAATTTTGCTGGCGTGTATTTGTAACCCAGGAATGGGTTTTGGCAGATATAAAATTAGAAACAAATTTCATGTGTTCTGCAATGCCCTCCATGCTATAAAGGACAGCAACAGAATATGTGGCTTTGTCAGAAGGACTTCAGAAAACCACAAAGAAACAGAGATTAGAAACAAAAATGGGGAAATAAATAAATAAATAAATAAAGGACACAACCCCTCTATAGCAGATGCTGTGCAGCTTGGGAGCTAATGGGAGCAAACAATTGAGCCCTTGGTATGACAGGAGACAAGGGTGTGTGATTTGGGATTGTTTTTAAATAAGTGGTTCCAGTGTTTTGAGGTGAGATGATGCTCCAAAATTTACCTGTCTATTTTCAGGCATGTGAATAAATAAAGTACAGCTCCCCTCCCCCTGGCCGGATGGGAAGGCTATATGCTCGGCCCATCAAATTAAACACAGGCAGGCTTTCATTTCCAAGCCTGCATGTTTGGAGATGATGGATGGTGAGATATATGTCTCTATAATGAAGGTTTCATTACGGATTTTTTTAAATGTGCAACATGGCTCTTCATTTCCAAACAAGAAGTGCCATCCTCTTGCTTGTAGCTCCTAGATCCGATTCATGTGATACTGCTAAAGGAAATCACTGAGTAACCACGGAATAGATTGTTTTAATTTAAAGTTATATTTGCTGTGTTTTTTTCTGCAAAGCCTCGGAAAACCCGAATGACATAATAGACTTCATAAATAAAAACAGGCAGGGCTAATGATAGGGGGATTAGAGATAAATGATCAGTGGCATCATTTGGTTGCAAGTATTGAAGACTTAACTGTCTTGTCTCTGTCTTGTTGATGCCCTGTTGCCCACTGCTTGCAAACAACCAAGTGATCAAATGGTCCTGACTCAAACACTTGCTGAAAAAAAAGTTTGAGTAAAGAATGTTTAGAAGCCACTCATAATTTAAAAAAAAAAAATAAATTAAATGTTGAACTCTTTATGCACAATTCATAACAGTGATTTTTCCCGATTGCAACAAAAATGCCTTGTAGCATATGATAATGATTACTGAGCAGCAACACTCAGTGTGCCTCACAGATGGACTGCAAGTTAGAGAATCTCCCTTTTAAAGGTTGGCCCAATCTAGTACCTGTTTGGGTTGGTGGAGAGTCATGGGAAGCCTCTCATGAAGGATTTTAAGCCAGAAATGCTTTTCCAGGAGACCTGGACTGTCTGTGGCATTGGTCTTGTGTGGAAAAGTTGATCTTTATTTGAGGGAAACAAGGTACTGTGGAAACATCTGCAGTCTGAAAGGTGGGCCGTTGTCCACCAGCGAAAACTGTCCGAGAGAGGAATGCGGCTGCAGCAGTACTGGGTGAGGTGTCATCTAGGGGAGATGCGCTGATGTAGCTGGAAATGCGGGAAAAGGCAACACTGTAAAATTACCCAGTGATTTTCCTGCAATTATTAACTTGATTTCATGTTAACTGATTTTCACCTTTCCTTCTTGCCACACTCTACCAAGGGCTTTTTTTTTTTTACTTCAATTTGCACATATGTGTGCAATATAGAAGTGTCCTCATCTCCTTAAATCTGTCTCTCTGCCACTGTAATTGTCGCCCTCTGAATGCAAGAAGGACTTTGGTGACCCAGCTTTGTGTGGTGTCAAAATGTGAAAGTTCGAATAGCATTTTGTGACTTTTCTGGTAATACCGTGTGCAGCCTTTAGTGCTGTTACCTTGGAGCTGGTGGAGTTCTAGGAAAGAAAGAGAATTCTAGGAAAAACCCAGCGACACCTCTTTCCTCTGCCCTTGCAGTGCTGCCTCCCATTAAAAGCACATTACGCGCTAACACTGAGAGGATAAATTAAACCCACCCAGACAGCTTTAAGTCATACATCTGAGTGTTGAATCCAGCTGGTGGAGAGCTCAGCTTTTGCTGAGGCTGGGCACGCTGGTGAGTACACACATTGAGAGCTGTGTCATACTCTACTACTGCCCACAGTCGTGGTCACTAATAATTTTTTCCTCTTGCTCTTCAATGGAGTTTCAGTCACCATCCAAACTAGGTCCTACAGGAGAGTTCTTTGTGTTGCTTTCTTGTGGACTTTCCCCCTTGACCCATCAGCAGGTGCAGCGATGAATTTTTGTCATGACAAGATCTGCAAAGGTCAGTGAAGGAAGAGGCTCCTCTGGAGGAGTCTGCCAACAGCCCCTGTCTGACCTGCACACAAACCCTCCACAGCCCCAGCTCACTCTGTGCTTAAGAACTGAAATGATAGAGTACATCTCAATATCATCATCTGGATTGGCCTCCAGAATTTCTGCTTTTCTCAGTGAGATTTTTTTCCACTGGACACTGTCTTACCCTAGGAGGAAAGGATCCAAGTATTTGATACTGATCTTACAGACATTTGATTTTTGGCTTTCTTTGAAAGTGGATTAAATGCAGCTTGTCATCCTGCTCCTTTTTTGAGAAGCAGGAAATTGTGCTGCTGTCAGGACAACGTATCACAGAGCTTCTGCCACTGCTGTGGCAGCGCCATACCCAAGCGCTCATTCTACCTCAGGGGTGAGAGTGCTAGTGCAAAAAAAGTCTAATAATAACTAGAAGGCAATAGACTAATGATAGTTATTATTGTATAATAATTAGAAGCTTGCAAGAGAGATGTGGCTTAACCTGTGCAGAATGCGAGGGAATACAGGGGGCTAGGGGTTGTAAGTAGCAGACAAGAGCTTTGGCTGACAGTTTGGCCATCCCTTGTTATCGGTGTCCCTGACCAAACCATGCACTCACTGGGTTACTTAGAGAAGTTTTACCATGTTTGTCATAAAAAGCTGTGAATCCATTATGCAGATGAAGTTGGATCATAAGAATTGCTCTTTAAGGGAGGGAGAACAAGTGAAAATATTGCAGAGCTCTTTTATACCTTTATTCCTGTGGCTAGATGGGAGCTTTAAAAAAGATATGGGT
This sequence comes from Ceryle rudis, assembly GCA_033439905.1. NCBI lineage: Eukaryota > Metazoa > Chordata > Aves > Coraciiformes > Cerylidae > Ceryle > Ceryle rudis. Next base: position 57,535 of record JAAGNO010024640.1, read on the forward strand.
TGTTTTTTTTAAAAAAAAACCAAAACCAAAATAAAACAAAACAAACAAACAAAAAAAAGGCAAAAAACCCCCAACCAACAAAAAAAAATCTCACTGGAGGGTTGGAATCCTGGCAAAATAGGTAATACAAGCCACAGTGACATTATGGTCATTTTAGGGAATGTGTATTTTTGAGCTCTGTTAAATATATATTCAGTATTCAAGGTCTGATAAAGTGGATTATTAATAGGTAAAGCCATAGGCTGCTTCCAAGTCAGTAGTTACTTGCTTTTCTTGTACTAATAATGATCCAGTAAGTTTATAAAAAGGGAAATGTATCCTCTTGTGTCAGGTACCGGTGGGTAGAGAACTGTACCTGAGATCACAGTGCTCAGAGGTTAGTAGAAATAGAGCTCTGAAAAGTGAAACCCTCCCTTCCTTACCAAATGACTGGGAGATGATTACTTCCGTATCTACATGCTTGAAATAGATCAGGTTTATTTTTGTTTTTTCAAAACATGTGTTGAATGCAGTGTACTGAAAATGAAAAACTAAATCCTTGGAACTTCTTGAATTTATTCTCGTGGTGCTCTGTTTCCTTCTGGTTCCTATGATGTTGGTTGCATTGCCACTACCAGCTACAGATGTCCATCAAGCATAAAATGAACCTTTGACTGGCTTTGCTTTTCTGAAGAAAGCAAAGAAGCAGGCGGCTGGGTTAGCAATGCTGTGGTGTTCCAGTGGGGAGGTATTACATGTTTGTAACATAAAACTGGGATTAAGTAATTTTGAGGGGGGTAGTGTTCCCATTAAGCACTGCTGGTAGAACTTGGCTGCGTGTTCAGCACATCCCTGGAATTTGGCTGTCACCTGAAACTCCCTGTGCACCTCTTGGGCTGTGCTGCCAGTGAGAGCAATTGAGACCTGCAGAAGCAGGCAGCTCCATAGCTGCCACCAGGAAGAAATGTGGGAAGTGGCAAACACACTTTTTTGTGTTCAGTCAGGTTTTGCTTCAGCCCATCCCGTGACAACTGACTGCAAAGCCTTGGCACTTTCCACCAAAAGAGCTTTGGTGGTTTGTGGACTGTCTTCGGGGAGTGTCTTTACAATACCAACATTATGTTGTTGTTATCATTATTATTTTCATTGGAACTTCCCCTAGATGATGCGTCCTCCATCAGCCCCCCGTTGCATCCCAGAAGAATGTAAGAAATGGTTTTGGCTACAATTGGAGTCCTCTGCCTCAAATAGAAACTGCAGCACTTGGTGCTATTAGTGAAAGCTTTGTATTTGTGTGTGTTTTCTAAGTACAGAGACTGTTGGCACTGCTTTCTATTAAGGCTACCCACTTCCATTTCATGCCCAATTTTCAATTGTTTCTAATATAGCTGAACTTCAGCTGTTTACTTGTAATTAGAAGACTGCAGGCAGCACTCTCCTGCCTTGCTGGCGATTGCAATCTTGTCCTGCTCAGTGTACGTCTGTGCAACAAATTTACGGATACTTGTAACACGGGTTGGCTGATGGGGATGGAAGGTACCTGCTGCAGCAATGCATGTGTGGCAACATGGGTAAAGGGGAGAGAGAAGTTATTAGCAGTGAAGACCTGGAGCTGTGGGCCACCGATTGGGCATATTAAAGTCAGCATGAATGTGCCCAGCTGGGCTACAGCCTGACATCACTGTCCTGTGGGGACCACCTTCTAGTATGGTAAGCTTTTTGGGCAAAAGTTTGCTTTGTCTTAACTAACACAGATAGGTGCAGATGGGCTGGGAGTGCAGAGGCTGTTCTTATGGAAAAACAGCATTTATCCAGCCATCAGAGTCACTGATGAAGTCATGTCATACACAGCCTCTGCCAGAAATCTTAACAGATAAATGTCGCTGTGGGCCATAGGCTTGTGTGTATGTTTTGAACCCATGAAGACTTTAAAAATGTGCACGTTCTTCTTGTATGTGTTCTTCCAACTGTACCCCTTAGTGTGAAGTAACGTATTCCTGTGGTGGAGACCACTGAAAAATGCGCTCCCCGCTGTGAGGCAGTTTGCGCGATGCAGCAGGGAGCTGGGGAGAACTGGTGGTATGAGCTGCTCCTCCCCGAGGGGGAGAGCTGACAGGACCTGTGGAGTCCTGCTGAAAATGCAGTGGTTTCCAGCAGCCTCTCCCCTGTACGCTGCAGGTGAGAGCTCTTTGGGTGCAGGGAAGAGCTGCGGTTGGTCACATCCAAATCTAGTGTTGGTGCTGTGATTGCTCCCAGCTCTTCTTGACAGCAGTGTTGTCTTCAGCCTTGCACAGCCTAAACTGCTGCCTGTGCTCTGCTCACCTGCTGCTTTTAGTTAATGAAGTTTGTATATGATTGTTACTGAAGGTATTATAAACTAGTTTCCCTCGCAAGGAGATTTTGTCTTTGAACTCCTTAAAATGCTCCAGAACCTCTGTTGGTGACTGAGGTAAACTTTACTTTCATTTGATTAATGCTAGTTTAGCAGAATTATTTTTTTAGTGCTTACCCTCATAAATAATGATTTTGATTGTCACATGTTTTTCAGAGTTCTTTGTTTCAAGTGAAACCTAAGTATTTAGCTGACTGAGGAGGAAGTACAAATTTTATTAGCTTGTTCCCAAGAGTGTAGCAGGATATTGTCCTGCCACAGGAATTCCTTGGTCCTGGATTTTTGCAAGACAGACAGAGCAGGGAGGGTAGTGAAGGAAGGAGACACTTGACTACCCCTTGCCTTTGGTAGGTGGAAGAAGCAGCTCTAGGATGACAATCCCTATGGTAACTTTCTGAAGAGAGCTTGAACTCCATTAAGACATCAATTCCACTTTAAGTCATTTAAGTAGCTCAGAGAGAACAAATTTAAGATTACCTTGGTTTTGTTACAGCTCCTTGAGTTTTCAGATTTCCTTTCAGTGTCTCTTTGCTTTCCTTTTTCATCTTGCTCCTTGTAGAGTATGTCTGTGCTGGAGGTGGCAGAGCAGGCTAGAGACAGCCCAAGAACATTTTTGGGTCTGGCCACATTGGCACAGCTCTCAGCATCATGTGGACGTACCAGAGGTATCAACACAGGCAGTGTCCTCACCCAGGCCTCCCACTGTAGTAGTGAGTGTCTGGTGTAGGTGGGGTAGGAGGGGGTTCAAACTCTGCTAATCATTATGTTGACCCCTAGTGAGCTGGCAAAAGATGTGTAAAATAGTGACCCAGCACTACTTTGGATTAACGCCCAGGAGCCACGAGTTGCTGTGCAGCAGATGGGATCCATCAGCATCATGAGCGGTACTGTCATGGCACTGGCTTCCACTGTTACCTTCCCAGTTAGCGGAGAACCTCTGGGCTTTATTCGCTGCCTCACTCCCTAATACTGTGCTTTTGTTTTCTCCTCTTGCACAATTTATGAGACAAATTAAAATCGGCTAGTATCTGGAGCCTTTGAAAGAAAAAAGTTTGTGGTATTCCTGTTCTAGAGATGGATCGTGAACTCCTGACTCAGAAAAACCTTGCAGCAAACTCAAAGGCACGTTCTGCAAGTGCTGCTGGATTGGTCCCTCTAGTACATTGACTGGTGCATGAGAAATAAAGAAAAGCCCTCGACTATTAGTGGGTTCCGCTGTAATTCAGAATAATACCAGATGTTTCATTATGTATCAGCCAGCTATAAAACTGCTGCTTTGAGCCACTGAACAAAGACAGTTGACAAAAGAAAAATTAATGTTGTGTCTTTGATCTCATGTTTTAAATTTGTCTTTTATAAATAGTGATGGGTTCTGGTTAAAAACACCCTAACAATTTGTTAAATATGCAAATGTCTGAAGTTTCTTAGCAACAGAACAAATAAGTGTTTTTCTTCTAATACAATATGTACGCTAGTTTAGTAAGCACACAATAAGTTAATTAGGCTGCGGTTAGGTATTATTTGTAAATGTCATATTAGCATGCTGGTTGGTTTCTTTGTTGCAACCAAAAGCCTCAAACTCACTGATGTCACTTATTGCCTGTTGGTTTTTCCTCCAGTTTTGAAAGCAGTTTATTTTTTAACATGCTTGTGGGCAGAATAATGATTTATTGAGTTGTGTGTTTATTATTGTTTTGCTTGGTTGTAATGTCTCATTGTCTTTACATTGTTAGCAATGTCAGAAATTTTACAGGGAAATTCTAGGAAAGTACACATTACATGTGTAATAAAGCTGCTGCAGTTTACTATGATTAATGTTGTTACAATGAATACCAAATGAATTAATAATGATGGGGCCACTTAATTTTAAAATGTTGGCATTTGTCTAAATTCTTCTCTGAGAGAGGGTGGAGGAGCTTGGCACGGTAGGATTTGGATAAAGCAGCATTTTTCCTGCCAGCATCCAAGCAGTTTGTTTCTCTCCAAACAGTTACGGTCAACTGTTAACATATTCACTGCCAAGCTGATTTATGTAAATCCAGAGAACCTTTTCCTAGGACTGTAAAATTTCACTTTATAGTCCTGTGTTTTCCCCATCCTCTAACAAAGCTTTTCTGACAATAGCTCTGCTACTTCCATGGTCCTGCTGTAGCAGGTGGAGAGAAATTCAAGCCCCACACACCTCTGGGTTACTGGCAAAGGCAAGGGATAGACAAGCATATTCACATGCACAACTGAGCAAGAATAATTTCCTTGTGAAAATTTGGAAAGTTTGAAACATTCAGATCAAATCGCATTGTTCATCCAGGAATGCTTCCTTTACAATCCTGATGCACATTTCAAAGCGCTTTAAGCCTCACTGCAGCAGTCCTATAGCCCTTTAACAGTAAGGAGTCATTTTAGATGAGGCTTTTTTTTCCCTGATGAAATATCAGTAAGAGCAGAATCATGGATTGCTCAATTAAAAGTGCTCAGAAGAGAATCACCATTCATGGAGGGCAGCATGTTCAAGTCCACCTGGCTGAAGCCCAGCCCTGGAACTGGATGAGAGATGCCTGAGGAGAAACAGCCTTAACTCTGTGGTTGTGGTAATGTTTCCATCCACATCGAGAGACTTATTTTTGCCACGTCTGAGCAGTTGGAGATGGATTTTTATGCTCTGTGCATGGAGGCTCATTCATTCTCGTAACTTCAGCTTTCAAGTGGCCAGCAGAAACCATACATTAGATCCTTGCTACATGCCTGAGGATGAAGGTGATTTGCCCCTCTGAATCTTTATGAAACAAAGACGCTTTTCTGCGAAAATAAACCAAGATACCATGGGTTACTCCTGCCCAGATGTATTAACCTTAGTTTAGCCAGTCAAAACTCACCACGGTTGTTGCCATTACTGAAAATTATGCTCTGCTGGTGGTGAGTTGTGCTGAACTAGAAGACATCCTCTGTCTCCTACCTCATGTTGAGCTGTCTTCTTCTCACTGGGTCATCTCATTTTGCGCTAGTTTATATTGCCTTTTAGTCACCAAGACAGTCACCTGTGCATAGACCAAATGCTGTAAAATTGAGCAGGCACTTTTATGAAGAAAGGTGAAGAAAGAAGTCCAGCAGAGGGTGGGATATGATTGTCATATTGACGAGAATGGAGAAGGTGGTTTGAGATCAGTTGCCTCTCTAAGGCACTGAGGTCATAGGAGTATTTGACAGTGTTTTCCCTGTTAGTCTTTGTTGTGCATGTGAGAGAATGTTGCCGGAAAATGCCTGTAATGTTACAATTATTAAAAAAAAATTTCTGAATGTAGAGACAGAAATCTAATAGCAACTGCTAGGTGCTGAGGACTCCTCTAGAGTTGCAGACTTATCCTTCAGTGTCTGCATTTTGTAGCATTTCTGGAAATCAGCCATGATCTCTAATGAACCTTTTGACATTTTTAGCTCGTTCGTGATACCTGTGCATTTGTTGACCCGTTCTGTGGCACCCACTGGCAGAGTCACCTGACCTGGTTAGTAACTCAGCAGTGCTCCTCTGAGTTTCCATTTCACTTTTGTCGATGGCAGTGTTGTAACTGCTGCCCTGGGGCTTTCCTCATGATCAGTTCCGGGGCCTGTCGTGTGCTGTGTCTCTCTAGACACATTCCCATCGCTGCAGGATTTGCTTGAGAGGCTGGCCCAAAGGAGTTGCTGAGCTGCTTTGTTATAACAAGTAATTGGGCTGCTTCTCTCTTTTTACTTTCAAGCACACACACACAAAATACCTTTCTCAAAGTTGCTGCTGATGTACAAGTGATTTACACAAGTGTATCTTAACCCAAGGACATTTTGGATGGCTTGTCCCAAATATAAATTCCTGGAGTTTTTGTGGCTCTCTGGCTACTGCGTTTGCCCTTGCTGATTAGATGTGATAGTAACATTGGGTACAGCTGCAGCAACAGCATTGTAACATTTGTATCCCTACCAACTTGTGGCAGACTTCATTACTGCAACATCCCTGGTAGTTGAAGGTGATCCGACTTCTGGTGTTTGCCAAAATTTCATCACATCATCAAAGTAACTTTATTATCCTGGGAGAAAATGTTGCGAGCATCTAGATTGGCCACCTGTGTAACACGGGGCATAGATTTCGGGTGTATGTTTTCACGGCAGCACCCACAAGCTCTCAGTTGAACTAAAGCATGCTGGGTGATTTATTTTCTAGGAATCCTAGAGCACGTTAAATGGTAGACATCCTTCCCAGTAGTCTGTTTGGATTTTTAATTATCTTAACCAGTAATTTTATCAAAAGCTTTTGATTTGGGATGAATCTGAAGCCTGTGTTGCAGGCTGGTTGTTCTTCCCCTCCCCAGGGATCACGGAAGGGCCATATGCAGCAGTCTGCATGTGTTTTTGCGATGAAAACTTGTGCAGATCACATACTTGCCCTTTGAGGATGCGGGGCACTGGCAGCAGTAGTACCTGCCAGCTCTGAAATTGTATTTATGAGCAGGATTGCAGAGGGGAGCTCTAGAAAGAGGAGTTATCTTGGGGCTTGGCAAATGTCAATGGCCTGAAGAAATGAACAAGGACCCTCTCTCTGTTGTGTGGCCACTTCCAGCTGCCGCCAGTCCTTGTGAGAAAAGGAGGAAGGGCACAAGAGTGGGATGTGCCACCAGCTTGTGAACCGCTCCCTGGCCATGCATACAAATGAGGAGCACACATGCATTTGGTTATTACCCTAAACCCCTTCTTAATGAAGATCAAAATTTCCATAATAAACCACCCTTTTGCTAATTTAATCAGAGATAACCGGGGTGTCTCCTGTGACTTGAATCCCTTTGGGGTGGTTTGGGTGGTTCTCTCATTTTGGCCAGTGTGGTTTTATTCTTTCCTTGTTAGGGCTGATGTCTGTGTCATTCTGTCTTCCTTTTCTTACTCAGACTGTAGTCCCCTACAGTGGGCTGTAAGATCACTTCTATCCCATGCTGAGGTGACGCCAAATGTGCTATGACTCTAATTCCTGGCAAGGGCTCCTGATGCTGACAGAGGGGGATCACAAATAGGTGGAGGGTTTCCCGAAGTTCATGGGCTGTAGCAATTTGCACAGGGAGTCTTTAAATAGAAAATACTTTGCTTTCCTTAAGTCTGTGCAAAGCAAATCCAGCTTCCCACTAAAGCACACAGGATTTTTATTTCTTTTGTTGGTCACAGAGGAAAGAAAGTTTTGCAGCATGTGCCCATTGAATTCTGATAAACACCCAGTAAGTGCTATATATGCTAATTAAGACAAAATGTTAATGGGTTGGAGTGTTGTCACAGGATTACGCTCTCCTGCTGCCACCAAAAACATTGGGGCACTTATCAAAATAGCAGTTATGGACGTGGAGCTGAGTTAGTTCCCAAAGCAGGTACCGCGGACTGTGGGATGAGGCACGAGGGTGTCTTTGGTTATGTGAAACAGTGGATGGAGAGGGAACCAGTTGTCTGATGGTCAGACAGACAGCCAGATGGACCACATGACAGACACCATGCTGTTGTTATCCTGCCCCTTTCCCAGCGGCTGCGGCAGGAGCCTTTGTCTGTGGCAGACAGGCGGGAGGGGGCTTGCTACAAAAGAACAGTTTGGTTAAAGCGTTCCGGTGTTTTATGAATAAATTGGATTCTACTTACAGCATTATTAACCTGCTGTATTCTGACGGGCTTAGGGGGAGATTATCGTGTGCTTGAACAAATCAGTATCCACAGATCCACACAAATACTGGGTTTTAACAAAAATATACTGTGATTAAGGCACACAGCGGATCAAATTCAGCCCTGACTTACACCAGGTGCAATCTCATTGATATCCGTGGGTTAAAAAGCAATTTTTACAACTTAAAGCAATCAGAAATCAGCTTAGCGTACAGACTTACTAGACCAAAATAAGGCCCAAGAGACTGTACGCTAAGCTGATTTCTGATTGCTTTAATTTTTTTAAACTTTTATCAAAGATTAATGGTCAATTATCTGGCAATCTGATTTTCTGGTACAGATTCCATTTGCATAATTTCATAGACAGTTAAAATATGACCAGACTCTAATCAGTATGAAATGGGTTGAGGCATGGCTTGGTGTGCTGATCAAAATCAGCCCCAATCCCTGTAAATATGTACTATTGCTGTAGTAACGAGGGTGATTTTAATGGGCTGTTGTCTGAGCAGTAAACAATCGGTTTAGATCTTTTTTTTTTCTTTTTATTGTTCTCTGCATGGCTAAATATGTCTCCAGGGCTAATAGGCAAAAGTACGCAGTCAAAACTTGCTTTCCTTCAGGTTTTTCATTATGTGCTTGAGCACCACTGTTTCCGCAGATATTCTTGCTGTTTATTTGCTTTTGCTACAATACATGCAAAAGTGTCCACCAAACTGCACACAGAGGTTAAAGTGGGAAATACTCTGCCATGTTTGCCCTCTAGAGTAATCTTCATTTAAACTCATATGAGTGTGGAGTGCTGCTCTTTAGTAATATGCATGTGGGCACCTAAATGAAAGGTAAAAAATAAAACACCCAAACCCCCCAAAGTCCTGAAAAAGCTATATCATGGGATTAAAGAAAGTTGATTTCCCAAAGAGGGCTGATAATGCTGCTTTATGGATGTGTGAAATGGTGTGACCAGCAGGAGTAGGGAGGTGATTGTGCCCCTGTACTTGGCACTCGTGAGACTGCACCTAGAGTACTGTCCAGTTTTGGGCACCACAGTACAGGAAGGACATTGAGGTGCTGGAGCGGGTCCAGAGAAGGGCAGTGAAGCTGGTGAGGGGTCTGGAAAGCATGCCTGATGAGGAGAGGCTGAGGGAACGGGGGTTGTTTAGTCTAGAGAAGAGGAGACCGAGAGGAGACCTTATTGCTCTCTACAGCTACCTAAAAGGAGGTTGTAGTGAGGCTGGTGTTGGTCTCTTCTTCCAAATTACTAATGATAAAATGAGAGGAGGTGGCCTCAAGTTGCATCAGGGGAGGTTTAGATTAGATATTAGGGGGAAATTCCTCACTGAGAGAGTGGTTAGGCACTGGAACAGGCTGCTCAGGGAGGTAGTGGAGTCATCATCCCTGAAGGTGTTTTAAAAATGAGAAGATGTAGCAGTTGAGGCTATGGTCTAGTGGATAGAGAGATGTTAGGATGAAGGTTGGACTTGATGATCCTAGAGGTCCTTTCCAACCCTAATGATTCTATGATTCTATGTTTCAAAGCAGAGGATGGTCAAATTCTCTGCTTCTGCTCTCTGTGTACATCATCGTCCAGATGATGCTCTGTCAGCTGAATGGAACTGCTGGAACACATCCTCTGGAAAGACACCTGGTCTTGATTTGGTGTCAAGAAATGGAGAATTTACCATCTCCTTTGATCTTTGATCTAGTGCCTAATTACTCTTCTGTTTAAATGTGTTCCTTATTGTTTATACTTCTCTGCTTTATCTCTGGCCCATCAGGATTTTCCCTGGTCCCTGGCTGTGGTGCGCTGTGCTACCTTTGTCTCCTTTTTGGTTTAGCTAAACTGCTCCAGCCTTTCAAGAAGACATCAGCATGGCACTCTGTGGTGTGAACTGTGTCTGTGATGACTTTAATCCAGTCACAGAATCACAGAACATTAAGGGTTGGAAGGGACCTCAAAAGATCATCTAGTCCAACGCCACCTGCTAGAGCAGGATCACCTAGATCAGGTCACAAAAGAATGCATCCAGACAGGTTTTGAATGTCTTCAGAGAAGGAGACTCCACAACCTCTCTATACAGCCTGTGCCAGTGCTCTGTCACCCTCACCATAAAAAAGTTTTTCCTTATGTTTACCCAAAACCTCCTATGTTCCATCTTTTACCCATTACCCTTTGTCCTATCACTGGATGTCACTGAGAAGAGCCTCTCTCCATCCTCCCAACACTTGCCCTTTACATATTTATAGACATTTATGAGGTCACCCCTCAGTCTCCTTTTCTCCAGGTTAAAAAGACCCAGCTCTCTCAGCTTCTTCTCATGAGGCAGATGCTCCACTCCCTTAGTCATCTTAGTGGCTCTGCACTGGACACTCTCCAGTAGTTCCCTGTCTTTCTTGAACTGGGGTGCCCAGAACTGGATATAGTACTCCAGGTGGGGCCTCACCAGCACAGAGTAGAGGGGGAGGATAACTTCACTCAACCTGCTGGCTACTGTCTTCTTAATGCATCCCAGGATGCCACTGGCCTTTTTGGCCGCGAGGGCACATTGTTGGCCATCCTCTTGTCCACCATGACTCATAGATCTTTTTCCCCAGAGCTGCTCTCCAACAGATCAGCCCCCAACCTGTACTGATACACGGGGTTGTTCTTCCCCAGATGCAGTACTTTACACTTGCCCTTGTTGAACTTCATTAAATTTCTCCCTGCCCAGCTTTCCAGCCTGTCCAGGTCATACTGGATGGCAGCACAGCGTTCTGGCCACTCCTCCCAGTTTTATATCATCAGCAAACTTGTTGAGGGTACACTCTATCCCTTCGTCCAGGTCATTGATGAATATACTGAACAGCACTGGACCCAAGACCAACCCCTGGGGAACACCACTACCCACAGGCCTCCAACTAGACTCTGCTCCACTGACCACAGCTCTCTGGGCTCTGTCCTTCAGCCACTTTCCAATCCATCTCACTACACAACCATCCAAACCGCACTTCTTAAGCTTGGCTGCAAGGTTATCATGGAAGACAGCTTTGCTGAAGTTGAGATATACCACATCCACTGCTCTCCTCTCATCTATCCATCTAGTTGTGCCACCATAAAAAGCTACCAGGTTAGTCAAGCATGACTTCCCTTTGTTGAATCCCTGTTGACTACTTGTGATAAGCCTCCTTTCCTCAACATGCTGGTGTTGGTGGCAAGAACAAGCTGTTCCATCATCTTTCCAGGAATGGAGGTGAGGCTGACCAGCCTATAGTTACTGAGGTTCTCTGTGTCCTCCTTCTTGCCGTTTCTGAAGACTGGGATGACATTGTCCTTCCTCCAGTCTTCAGGCACCTCTCCTGTTCTCCAAGACCTCTCAAAGATTATGGACAGTGGCCTAGCAATGACCTCCACCATCTCCCTCAGCACTCGTGAATGCATCCCATCAGGGCCCATGGACCTGTGGGTGTTTAGTTTGCTTAACTGCTCTCTAACGCAGTCCTCCTCAACTGAGACAAAATCTTCCTTCCTCCAGACTTCCTCTGTGGTCTTATAGGACTGGAACCCTGTGAGCTGGCCTTAGCAGTAAAGACCGAGGCAAAGGTGGCATTCAGTAACTTCGCCTTCTCTCTATCCTCGGTCACCGGGGCACCCACTTCATTCAGCAGTGGGCCCACATTTTGTCTAGACTTCCTTTTACCTCCAACATACTTGAAAAAGTCTTTCTTGTTGTCCTTGACCTCCCTTGCCAGGATTAGTTCTAAGGAGGCCTTATCTTTCCTTGTTGCATCCTCTGACAACCTCTTTGCACTCTTGCCAGGCGGTCAGCCCCTCCTTCCATGTTTTTCTTCCACTTAAGTTTATTCATTAGCTCCCTGCACAACCATGCAGGTCTCCTAGCTCTCTTTCTTGATTTCTTACTTTTTGGGATGCTCAGATCTTGAGCCTGGAGGAAAAGGCACTTGAATATTAGCCAGCTTGCTTGGGTGCCCTTACCATCTAGAGCCCTGTCCCACAGGACTTTTTTAAGCAGTTCCCTGAAGAGGCCAAAGTTAGCCCTTCTGAAGTCCAGGCTAGCGATCCTGCTTGTGGCCCTGTGTCTGCAGCATGTGATTCTGGACTCCACCATCTCGTGGTCACTGCAGCCCAGGCTGCCCCCTACTTTCACGTCCTCAACCAGTCCCTCGTTGTTTATTAGTACAAGGTCCAGCAGTACTCCTCTCCTTGTCAGCTCCCCCACCACCTGCATCAAGACGTTATTGTCAATACACTGGAGGAACCTACTGGACTGTGCATGCCTGGCTGTGTAGTTTTCCCAGCAAATGTCAGGGTAATTGAAGTCCCCCAGCCCACTTAGTAACAAAAGCGATGGGAGACAGCAAAAGGACAACGACAGGGTGAAGCTGGCCATATGATGGGTGGACTTAAACAGTTAATACTGAACCCTTCTGGAGCTGTGAGATCTCTCTTGGTGTTACCAAGCCAAACTAGACAAATTCCTGCCTCCTTGCTGCAAGGCAGACTTAAGCAAGCCATATTCTCCAGCTCTTTTTCGCTCAGGCTGTTTAGAGAGGGTGGATGTTTGTGCTCTTTAATCTTTCAAGATTTCTTCAAGAATTACGAGTCTGAGATTCTGCTGTTGTCCTAGTCATGGTGCTCGGCTGTTGGGTGGCTGCTTCTCCTCGCTTGGAGATCTATTAGGAGGGATTTTAGGCTGGAGAGACTGAGATGATGGGTTGCCAGTTGTTTAGTTGTGAGGGCAATCTGCTGCTGTGGAGAACAGCGTCTGGGTCTGGGTACAGTGGGATAGACTGTCTCATTGGTAGGCCTTCCTGAAATAGCTCTGAGCCCAAGGGGATCAGGTCCACCAGGGATATGCAGTTTGTGAATGTTCAGGTGTGTGTCAGACTGTCAGTGATGAGGGGGGAAATATGTTCCATGTCAGCCAGTGGTTTGGGGAGTTTGTGGTTTGTTGTGGTTTGTGGGGTTTTTTTTAAAGGAGATAAAAAAAAGTAGGGGTGAGCAAGGGTCCACTGGTTTCACTCCCCTTGGTGTATTGGTGCCTGACATGGTTAGGTGTCATCAAAAAGGACTGAGAAAATTGGTGGAGAATGTTGAAATAATAAATCTGGTCATCCTGCCACCCAAAGCCATCTGTGTCTTCTTCTGCTTCTGCTTGTGTACAGTAAGGTGGCTGGTGGGGAATGCTCCTGTCTTCTAAATCTTTTTCACCTCATGACAAACTTTCTAAGGATAGGAATTATAAACAGCTAAAACCTCTGTACTGGCCCAGTCCTTTCCATCCTGTTTCATCCCTAAATGCCATTTTTTTATGAATCTGAAAGTAAATGCAGGGTTTTTTTCTCCTGTCTTCTGTTTTTATAGGTCACAATGCTCATTAGTCATTTCTCCCATAAGCACGTGATGTATATTTACAGAGAAATGAGTCAGGAGAAAGCTAATGTCACAGAAAGATGTGTACAAATGTTGGGGTTTGTTTTCTTTGGTGGTTTTTTCAAATCCTAATTTGACTTTTAAACCAGATGAGCTTCTGAACACAAGGCGTTCAGGACTGGAAGAGCTCACCTTCCCTGGGTCCTTGAGTCTCACTTCAGCAGTCAGCAAAGAAAAACAAAAAGCTTGCTCCAAATGCTGGTATAAAACAGAAAGGGGAGTCAGAGTCATAGATAAGAGAACTCAAAATGAAAGAAGCAGTAAGAGTAGATTTCTGGTTACCAAAAAATAAGAGAGTCCATGTGTGTAAAACTGTAATTTCCTTTCCACTGGGGACCCACTTGCAGAGCTTTCTCCTTCTGGTTGTGTTCCTTTCTTTTGTTGTTCTGAAGCATCTTTTCTGCGGTAGGTTTTATGTGCAGCACCATTTGTATACTCTTCAGCATCACCTCCCAAAATGAAAACAAAAAGAAGAGAAATGCCTTATGGGGAAAAAATCTAATGAATTATAAAGATACTTACAATTTCTTTTTAAGACTTTGGCACTGTCTGATAAAATTAAACAGAAGTAAATATATATATATATAACACTACTGTGGAGTGCACAGAACAGGAAAATGTGGATCTCAAAGATGAATAGAAATGAATGTTACCTTCATCCCCCATTTAATTCCACAAGATTTTTCTGCAAAGATGTGAGCACTATGGATCTGAATCTGAAATGGCTTACATTTTGGAGTATTCAGGGTCAACTACATAAATAGTATGGTGGTGATCAGGTTTGTGAGAAAGAGTATCTGAAGGTTGTGAGTTGACCCTGGCAAAGTCCCTACGTGGTAGAAACCTCACTTACGTGAAGGTCATGTTAATATATTTACCAGGGTCTATTGTTGTTGTGAAATTAAGCAACAACAACAAAAAATGGTCCTCAGTTTTGTTTTGCTTTTAACTGTTATTTTATTTTAAGATATGGTAAAGTGAAATGCAGCTGTGGAATATTGTTATAATCTTTGCAACAGTGAGGCAAAACCCTGTGATATATGAGTGCTTGCAGGTTTTCTGTTTTTTTTTTTTCTTTTAGAAACAATTCTTCTTGCCCTTCCCATCATAAGAAAGCTTCACAGTTCTTCAAATTCATAAAAAATGCCTAGTTATAGGCATAGGTATATACTTAGGTTTTGAGTTACATATTTATAGGTCCCATATTTTTCAAAAGGCTAATTACAAAAATTAAAATGTAATCTTCACTGGCTTGTTCCTCCCCACAAACTTCCCATGTTAAAAGTGTCAAACCTGTGCCTGAGCAAACGCTCCAGACTGTCAGCTCAGCATTAGCCAAACATGGGGTGAGGGGTCACTGAGCGGGGGTCTGTAAGAGTGTGGGGACAAAAGCTGTTACCAATTTGGTACCTGGGGAGATGTGTGTCTGCAACATCCATCAACGTTCCTCAGGGAATCCCCTGTGATTCTGCTAAAGAATAGGGGTTTCTTTCTGTTTCTCATTTATGCAAATAAAAGGTGAACCAGAAAAGACATCAATAAGAGTTAAGTGGCAATATCAAGTCACTTTTACTGCCAGGTCACTCAGTCCCCAACAAATCAAGTGGGAAAAATATGTCATTGATCAATATAATAAACAGGTATATAGCTCCTAAACCCAAATAGCTCTCTTGAAACCATGCCTCAGAGCAAACAACCCCATATCCTTTGCAGAGTGCTTAGTAGGTCCTCTCTGCAGTGCTTCTTTCTTTAGATGGTGCAATTGGCTGTGGAGCTGCCAGGGTGCAGTTTAACCTGCTGTGAGCCACGGCAGGGAGTTCAGCAGGTCATGATAGCTTATTTTGACATCTTGCAGAGGAAAATAGCTAGATTTTCTCTCCACTTTTTATAGAGTAAAATTGTGATCCAGGCTTTGGACTACTAACCAGATCTTTATAGACATGTCAGTATACCTGGCTGGAAGGGTGAAAGGAAATGAGTGAGCTGTAGCAGAGATTTCATTATACCTTCTGGTTTTGGGGGCCTTTGTTTCTTGTTCCCCTCTGTCTTTCCCCTACTTTCTACCTCAACTCTCATTGAAAAACAATTTTAGTCCTTTAAAGGATACTTTCTCCTCTGGCATTGCACATCACAAGTTTATATCAAAATGTCTTTTGGATTGTGTTTTCAGTTGTGCACATCACTGCCATGATTTGTGTGATGGGTCACAGCAATTGCATGTAGGGGAAAAAAGACAACTGTGCCATTCCTAACCACCTCGAGTGATCACAGGGGAAGAGTAGAACCCCGAGGCCTGTATCAGTCCTGCTGGACTTGAGGCATTTCAGCGTATTGCTGGACTTGTAAGCACAGCTGCTCTGTTTGTTCCGGTTGTCCATTTATTTGAGATGGTGGCCAGAGCGCATAAAGTTATAGTGCACTGCAATTCCTAACTGAAAGTTCAAGCGGTGCTAATTTTGTGATTGCTCTTTCAAGTTTCATTTGGGAGATGTGTCAGCCTGACCTGATGGATAGCAAATGAAGGGGACAGTGGGCAGCCAGCGCTGCACTGTGCTCCAGAGAGCCTGTAGGTTGAGACTTGGGCATGCATCTTTGTACAAAGAGAGTGTGTAGTTCTACAAAGAAGTGGGGACTACTGGGTCGTTGCTGTGCCCTGGTTCTCCTCAGCCCTAAAAATGTCATTTGTGAGCCTTTGCAAGTTAAACCAATCTTACTGCCATGTTGAGTGGAGATGCAGGTGGTGCTGTCCTTAGCCAGCCTCAGGATTTGGGGTGAAAAGTGACCTAGAGACTGTGTTCATTATTATCTTTTGGAGTTGTGCTCTAAGTACAGTTGTCCCCAAGATTACACTCCCACACTGTAATTACATCTGCTTCATTTATGGAATACCATGTATTATATTTGCAGCCTGAGTTTTAAATGTGTATGAAGAGAAAATGAGGTTATATTATTGCTGTAATTGAGAGGAACTAGGACAAGTTTTATTAATTTCCTGCCACAGAATACTGAGTAAGCCAGTATTTTATGGGAAAGTTCAGGGAGAAGAGTAATATATGTTACATTTCTGAATTCCGGAGGATGCTTGAAGAGTTTTACTGGCAATTGATTTTTCTACAGGTAAATTGTAATCCTTGATAGGCAGATGTGCCCCTGAATACAGTGTCTCCACTGAGTTGCTCTCACTGAGGGTATGATGAAATGGAAGCAGGTGTAGCAGCTCTGCTCTGACAGGCAGTGAGAAACTGGAAATAGGAAATCTTGCCTGTAGAAACTAGCTTTCCCTCTGCTAAGGCAGCTGTTACTGCATTATTTCCGTTGCTCTGAATGATGAAGGCTTACAAAAATATCTTGGTTATGAGTATCTGATTAAGAAATCAGTAATCTGCATGTGTTTTAAGAAATTATTTCTCTTTAGAGACACTACTTCATCCTGGTGTGTTAACTTTTCCCTATCATTGTTTTCTATCATTCCCTAATTCTGCTGTTTCTGTAAGTCTTCAGCTTTCTGTATCTCTGTTCCGTATCAGCTACGGATTTAAAAATCACTCTTGATGTTCAGCACTGGTAAATGCTGCTGAGCTCTGGAGCTGACAGGCCTTTGTGGAGAGGTCTGAGGGACACCTCTGGTTGTGTAAGCCTTGGAAGAATAAGCTCAGGTACTTTAAGGAGGAGTCTGCAATGATGACATCCCATCACTGGGGCTCCTCTTCTGCACCTACTGGGGAGACTGCATGTGAGCAAGAGAGGTAGTTGCTGCAGCCCTGGAGGAAGCAGCAGCAAAGGAGCGCAGAAGGGACTGACCCTGTGGACAAGAGACCTGCTTTCACTTGTGCTGGTGCTTGTTTTTATAGGTAAGTTAGTGGAGAGATCTTCACACTGCTGGTTTTACATGCTCTGGATGATGTGTGTGCTGCAGTGTGCCACTGCGTCACATCATGTAGTCACGGAGATTATGGCGTGTTGCGGTTCGGTGTAAAATCACCTGCTTAATAGGAACCTGCTGATGTAACATGCAGTGTGGTTGCTGTAGCCCTTTTCTTCTTTTAAATGGTAACATCACAGGAACTCTTTGCTGAGGTTGCTGAAGTCAAAGTAGTAATGGCAGTGTGAAAGAATAGCTAAGTCAGTGGTCCCACCTTCCCCTCTGGCAGCAAGCTTACTCTGCAGTGCCCTCTTTGAGAGGGAACAGACAAATGCTGAGGGCGTAGCTGGACAGCAGAACTGCCACTGCTGTGGGAGAACGTCTACATTTCTTAGCAGTATGGGCTGTTCATGGTTTAGCTCTTTTCTTCATGCTGCAGTGATTCCCAGGGGCTTCTTCATTCATCTCCTCACTCTCTGAGTGGCTTTGGGCCATTTCAGAATTACTTTCCTGTATGTGCAAAGGAGAGATCTCATAAGAATAAAGCAGTGCCATGAAACAGCAGTGTCCCAGGTGTCGGTTAGGTAATGATCAGGCTGTGGTATCCAGCCAGAACTGATATATCTCACAGGAGCACGTATTTCTTCTTCTGTCCCTCTTGAGTACTTATTCAAGGGAAAATCAGCTGATTCTGCCACAGCCACTGCTGGTTTTGTATCGTGGGCTAGCAGACTGGTTTGCCACTGCAGTGCTGCAGCAGAATTGTCTGTTCTTAATATGATCGCAGCTCTGCTGCGCGTGACACTTCTCAGAAGAGCTTTGTTTGTTCTGTTGTCCTGTGGGTGTAACAAATGACCCACTTTTCACTCCAGGGAGCTGCTCCACAGCTGCACCGTCACAGAGAGTACTGAGCTCCAGGAACAGTCTGCTACTGCGAACACTACAAGAGAGCATCGACAGGAAGGTCTGAGTGCTGCTAGTAGCAAGTTATCGTCCTGCAGTATGTGGAGCACTTGTTCTTGTGCTGGCTGAGCATGGTAACCAGGTTGTCAGACCTCAGAATAAATTGCAGCCAGTGGCTGTGGAACTGCAAAGCACATGGTCAGATAAACAAGATTTAACTGGGAAGCAAGAATCCCTGTTAGGCTGCTAGCGCAGAGTTTCTTGCTGCTCAGTTCCTTGTGCACCTAACCCATTATTTGCCAATGCATCTCACATGGTTTGTGTCAAGAAAGCCTGAGCATGGTGATGTGGATGCTTGTTTTTTCTGTTATGTATAGCAAGCTACAGTGGGATCAGTTGTGGCAACAGGGACCTCCAGTTGCTGTTGGTCTCTTAGCCTTTCAATAAATTGAAGATGTTCCATTAAGCAGGTGGCTGTGGAGGGCATCTTTTAGATGTACATTGATAACGTGTGTATTTAAAATTCAGAAGTGAAATCTGCTTGAATGAGTTGTCCTAGTCAGGTGGAGGAGACTGTACTGTTACTTTTTTTTTAGTTAAAACTGGTGTTAGCTTTCACATGTTTCACATTTACTCTAGAGGCCAGTTAACGTGGGCCTGATTTTCTGAATGGCCCATGTGGTCGAGAGCACCTGCGCTTCACCAGGAGGGCTGGCAGGTAGTTGCACCAAGTCCCTTCCCTGCCACCCCTGGCAGTCTGGGCAGGTGGGCTGGCAGGTTCACCAACCTGGCTGTCTTGTCTGGCAGTGCAGAAATTCTTCCAAACACACCTCTCTGTGAATGAGTTGGTGCTGAGGCATGAGGAGTGAACTCACACTTAGAGCTGTGCTGGGTTAAAAAACAAAACAGAACAAACATTTACTTTGGTTTTGTTAGTGCATATACTTCATCTAATGGATTTAAAGCAAATTTAAGACCTGCTTACCTTAATTTAGTCCATTAAGACAAAGTGGACAGGCGCATGAGTTGAAAACAACCTGGCAGTGGTAACTACAAGCCCTCCCATATGCTGTAACTTTCTCCCCTATCTAAAAGCATTTTGTCAGCCCCTGTCGCACTCTGCATGTCCCCACTCCAGTGGTACCAGAGCACCAAACCCAGCCATCCAGGGAGTTATCTCATGAATTTCAGTATGCTACAAGTCCTGAGACTATCTTTCCTATCCTGGCTGAAACCAAACATTAGAAATTTACATCTGAGTAAATGAGCAATGATTTTGCTAATCCCACTTGAGCAAAACTGTGTGTAGTGGAGAAGGAAAGTCTCATGTTAGGGTCTGCTCACTGAGGAACATGGTGCCAGTCTTGGCTGAACATGCCTGAAGGAGTGGCCTCTGGCCTCATTCTGTGTTAGCAGCTCGGTAGGTGCCTGCAGCAGAAGTCTCCTGTGTGTCCATTCAGGCTCTGCTGCCCCACTTGTGCTCCCAGTCAGCAGTGTACAATGAGCTGTCCTAATGAGAGGGAGAGCCAGAGAGCAGTCCTGTTCGTTCTTAAACCTGGGCATAGTAAGATTTAAGAGGTAGTGATTGAACACAATAATCAGTTATTTTATTAGTCAGCCACTGTCCCAGGAAAGGCAGGTAACAGGTAAAACACTAAGAAGAGACAAGGGAGAAAAGAAAATTAAAGTCTTCTGCTTGAGGTTTTCCCCTAAGGCCCTTCAGCAGGGCAGACTTCACTGCTTGGTTGCTAACGGCGGTGGGGAGTACACCTTGACGGCAGCAGAGCAATGTATTAGGGTATTTTCTCTTCTTTAGATGAAAAGCCGAGCTTTTGGATTCAGGTTAAAAAAAAAAAAAAAAGTGTTCATCCTGCTAAGTAGATTGAAAGAGAATCCAGATTAAATAAATCATTAAATCATTCCAGAATGTTATCCACCTGTTCTGGCCTGTAATTTATTTTCAGATGAACAGTAGGTTCAAAAAAAAAAACAAACAAACAAAAAAAAAAACAATACAATGGCAAAAGTTATTTTCCCCTAACAGATGTTTTGATCCTGAAATGACACCTGGCCCAAAGAGCTGCTTGTGCAGCTTTTGAGACTATTTTGAACTAACTGCCCCAGTCTGTTGCTCTACAACCTCAATAGCCACATAATGCAAAAACTACTGCTGTAGCCACCTTTGAAGAGGGATCTCTGAGGGTTTTGCTGCTGCAAGGCCAGTAAAAGCCATCCCTTTAATGTGGAATAGGAAACCCATTGGGGGACAGGACATTTATGGAGGGGACAGACAAGTACAAGCCAGCTGGCTAGAGGAGTCCCAGACCACTTCAGTGTCAGGGCCGCTCTCCTCATGTGCTGCTGCGTCAATTAAGGAAGGTTACCTCTCACCTCTGTTCCTGAAAGGAGAGTTGTGCTTCAAAAAGATGGGAAATGCTGATCTGGGTGGTTACTTGTGTTGTCCAGACCTTCTCATGACCCCTGAATGGTTCTCTGTGCTCTCTAGGAGAGCACCAGTGTGTTTTGTGCTACCTGTGTTGGCTGGGGATGGCAGGAAGGTGAAGTGTTGGGAGCTGGTGGCTGAGGACCAGAGACGGAGGATGGCACCAGTGCTGGGAGCATGCAGAAGGTGGTGACAGATGATTATTGTCCCGCTCTTCCACACCCGAAGGCAGCTGTAGCCCGAGACCCCCATTTTCTATCTCTCTGGTATATATTTAAACAGATTTAGCCACCTCGGTGGTCAGTTTTCAAATGAATTGCCCCATTTGCTGATTGCAACAACGTTGAAGCAGGACTCCGTGGCAGCAGCCCGGCTGGGCAGGGGAAAGAAACCCCTCCGCCCAAAATGTGCAGGTGTGGCAAGGCGGACGGGGATGCCCGTTTTCTCAGTTCCCTGCCTTCCGGGGCTGCCTCGCTCTTCCGTGAATCTGGCCGATAAAGCCCAGCTCCGGGAGGCTTATTGCCGGCACTGCCCCGTCTCTGCGATTACCTGGGGGCCGGGCAGCGGGGCCGCTGCCCCGCGGGGAGCGGGGCCGGACGCGGGGGTCACCGCGGGGGCGCAGGAAGGGCCGGGGTGCCCGGGGAGCCGCGCCGTCTCGGCCGCACAAAGCCGCCTTTTCATCGCGGCCCCTGCCCCCGCCGAGCCCGTAATTGTCTTTGACAAAACTTCATTAGCGAGCGCGGCGGCGGCGGTGGCGGCCCCGCGGTCGCGCTGCCTTTGAGCGGGCGCAGTGGAGTGTGCGCGGCCCCGCCGCTCCTGCCCGGGGCCATTAGCCCGGCAACTTTGTTTGAGAAACTTCCCACCCCAGCGGGGGACGCGTCAATCAGCCGCCCCCGCCGGTCCCCGCCGCTGCGGCTGCTAATTGGGGGGCGATGTGGGGCTGGGGCGGCGTAGCCGGTGCCAGGAGCGGCCCAGCGGGCTGCGGAAAAGGGGGAGACTTGGCCCTTAATAAGGAAGTGGGGTGTCTGGGGATGGCGGTGGTGGTGGTGCTGCTGCTGCTCTCCGGAGGCTTCTAGGCTCCGCCGCCCCGAGTGGAACGGGGTCTGCATTTTGCGCGTCCGGCTTGTGCCTCGCCCGAGCGGGCTGGGAGTGTGGGGTGCTGCGGCCCCGCCGGCCCTTTCTTCCCGAACCCGAGGGGTTCCGAGTTCCCTCCCATCAAAACAGTGGCCTGCCGAGCCGGGCTCCCTCCGCTCCGACGGACAACCCGGGTTCACTTCCCGTAGCTCAGAGGCCTTAAAAAGCCCAGCTCGTAGCAAAGCCCAGCGAGAAATTGGTTTAAATATGTTTATTATGGCATTGGAGGAGCGGAATTCGTTCCTGGGACAGCCGGGCGAGCCCGTGATGTTAGTTTTGTGACTGGGTGCTCGCAGGCTCCGCTTCCGGTATTAGTTCTCCATCAATCCCCGCTCTGGTTTTTAATCAAAACAGTATTCGAAATATGATTCCCGGAGATTATATTTTGAGAGATTTGCGATACATATCTTGCTGGCGTGACAGATTGCAGGGGAGTCCTGGGCGAGCGGGATAATCTGCATCTCGCTCGCTTGACCTTTAATAAAAGGGGAGTAGAAGTAATAAATAAAAAAGTCTTAAGACTCCTGGAGGTTACCTTAGTGTCGTCTTACAAAGACCCCGAAGCCTGCAGCCGACTAATTAACCACCCCCGGGAGATTCGCGGCTCCTCCGGGCGCTGCCGTGGAGGCCGGGGGATACCAGCAGTGCCGGGGGTAGAGCCGGCAGCTCGGGGGAGCTCTGGGCCGCGAAGGTTTCCTCTCCCGTGAGCAGCCCTGGAAGACGCTGCAGAGCTGCCTCCCTAGGGAGCCGCTTCCAAGCCTCCAGGCAAACGGAAGCAGAGGGAGCCGCGTCCCAGCTCTGCTCTCCTGCGGGCAAGGGCGGAGGCGGTCGAGACACGTCGGGGAGGGAGACCTGGCCCGGCCGCTGCGTGTACGCGTGGGGAACCCGCGCTTTGTTCCCAGGGCAGGTAATACCTGTCCTCTGCGGTGGGAGAGGAGGGGCAGAAAAGTCGCCTTGCAAGAACTCTCCGAAAGGGCCTAATACTCTTTATTACAAGCCTTAATCTTTCAAATCCGACTTGAAATAATGTTTATCTCTTCGCAGCTTAATTTTTCCTGCTCTAAACTGTGGGTAACTGCAAAAGACTGCCGCTTCTGGGCCGCTGCTTGCACTGGACGGTTCGGGGGAACGGAAAAGCGCCGTGCCAGGGGGGTCGCGCAGGCTTTCCGGGGGGAC
>JAAGNO010024641.1:0-11613 GCA_033439905.1 Ceryle rudis
AACGCGTTGAAGGTTTTACATCGGATGTCATCGGCAACGGGCACAGGGAGAAGAGCCCTACCAGAAACTCGGCTGTCCCTGGAGGTCTCCACTCCTTTCAAAGCACGGTGCGGGTTACTTGTCAAAGGGATGGGACCCAGATCCTCTCCCAGGCCCTGCGGAGTGTGAAACTGAAGTAATTCGGTCATACCAACAGGGCTACATATCCACAGCAAGTCAACGCAATTGGAATCCATATAAGCAACATAAACCCATCCTGTTCCACTGATAAATGCACTAAGTCTCACCTGTTTACAAAAGCAGCAAAATGACAAAGTTAAGCGGGAACTTAAATGGGCAGAATGACACAACAGCTGAAGACTTTCGGAAGCCCCCGTTGTTCAGGTGACCAACTGCTAAATCGAAGCAGCAGTTCTACCTCGCATATTTCCTGAACATTTGCTTCTCCTCTTTGCAGGTGCTCACATCCACCCCCAGAACACTAGTACCAGCTCCTCTGTTGGTGGCACAGCTTTTCCAAGGAGCAAAGCCTCAACGGCATTGCTGCCCTGCCCTGACACAAGAGCTGCAGCCTGCCCAGCAGTCAGTTTGATTCAGCTCCAGATACCAATAAAATAGAAGACTCTGTGGCAGCAGCCTTTCTTTAACTACACAAATGAGGGCTGTGCTACAGGGCACAGTTTCATCTTCCAGGGCAAAGATAAGCTCTTGCTGCATTTCACCATAAAGATTTCCCTATACACTTGAAGAAATCCCATCCTTGCATTCTGTGGCTGCATCACTAGAGAGATACCAGACCCCGCAGTCAGTGGCTATTCACAACAGAAACTCTCCAACCACTAAATTAAATATTGATTAGTTAAAATCGACATCGTGAAACAGTAATGTACATTATTACACCTCGTTTCCCAAGACTGGGATGTAATTCCCAATTGAAATTCCTACTGAAGGTGGTTCCATCCAACATGAGGGTGTAACTCTGCTAATGACATGTGCATGGCATGCTCGCCAGCAGTGCCTGGCTGCTCTCCAGGGCAAGCTGAGGTAGGTGCCATTCAGTTAGATAAGCAGGGGCTTGGTTATCCTGTCATCGCTGGGCCCAGGTCCTGCCCTTCACTGGGACTAGACCTGGTGGAGTGATCACATGGAAAGGGCAACATTCCTGGGGCAGAATAAGAAAAGCAAGGGACAGCAGCAAGAAGAACTGGGATGCTGAGGTAAAGCTGGTGGTGAACATCACCTTTTATCAACGCACACCCCATGACTGAGATTCTCCCTGAAGAGGAGATGCAAGAACAGAAGTTCCCGTCGCTATCCTGTATTGAAAGCTGTGTGCCCTTTCAAACTGCAGAGCCAGGTTTAGATCGGGTACTGCCTCAAACCAAGGTTCAAAATAAGCAGATGCAAGAAACTAATAAGCCTCAGTGTCGTGCAGTTTAAAAATATTAATTAGAACTATGATCCTTATTTGCCCATAAGCTCATGAGTGTAATTTTAAGCACACGGTTCACTTAAATCTTGTGTCTAGGATAAGACCTCACTTAAATCCTTTCAAACATGTCTAGGATAAAACCGTTGCACAGAGCTACACTCATGGCACCATATCTTGTTTAAAATTAATCCACTCAGCAGAAAGTTTCACACTCAGATTCAGGTAGGGAAAATAGAGAAAAAGACAAAATTATAACATGGGACAGGAAACACCAGATAAGAAGAAAAAGCAGAAATGGATAAAAAGAAAAATGACCAGGCTGAAATTAAGGGCAGCAGTGATGAGAGAAGCTTTCTGGAGCATCTACGGGAAGCGGATCACATTGGATGTAGAAAGCACATTAAAGTCAGAGCACAGACTCAGACTCCCTTTTGCTGATTCTTATTTGATAATGAAAAACACTGTCAGAGCAGTGAAACAGAGGGCTAAGGGCTTTAATGCCTGGAAACACCACAGCTCACCAAAGGACATCTCTCAGCACACTGAGATACTGCTTTAGGCCTTTTTATTTCAACAGTATAAAAGTGTGGCTACAGGGGTTCAGGTGGTCCTTCTCTTTGCTGAGCTACAGGCCTATCTTAGCAGCCCTTTGATGGAATTATAATAATTGTAATTCTCAACTGTCAGTCACTCTGGCTCTTAATGGAGGCCTAATGAATGACTGGCCTGAGGATCAATAGCATCACGTCTTGTCTGCTTGGGATGAGAGAACAGGATGTTAAAATAAATACTTCTGCTATGCTAAAGATGCAGAAATAAGAAGTTAATCAATACAAACAAAGTTTATCCACAGGTCAGAAGGCCCTGCACGCAGCACGGGGGGGACCTGGCTGTTCTGCAGGTGCAGCCTGCTTTACAACCACACGCGTCTCAGCACTTTTTAAGTAGCATAATAAATCACACAGCATTTCCCACAACTAAATTCTTCCTAATCTAACCAGACAATTCTTAAACCTTTAATGGGCCCATGATTGTAAAATCATTTTGTCTGGGGTTTTTGAGTGGTAATCTTCAGATTATGGGTCTGTAACAGCAATAATGGAATGTGTCATAAAAGAGTTTTTCCTCAGTAAGTCTATTATTATAATAAAATAATGTATCTTGTCACCTCTGCATTCCGCATTAACCCTTTTTATGATAATTATAAGTAAAGTGTGTCTCTCATTTCCAATAAATACTATCCTTGCATCTCACTGACACAGGAGGCTATAGAGGACTGAAAGCGAAGCGACAGATGCACATTCTTTTCCAGCAGATTCTATCCATGCCACTAACTCGTTAAGAGAAAACCCAGTCAGTTTAGAATTATTCTTCTACTTCATCCAAGCCTAACTTAAAATTCCGAGCCTGGAATTTCAGTCACACACTTTCATGTTCACAGAAATATATGAAATACAGGTATGTGTGCTCCGGCATGGACTGGTGTAGTGGAATTCTTTACCATATTACAACACCCACACGAACACCTTGAAAGCACATCCAGCAGAACCAGAATCAGGCTGATTTGCCTATCCCCTTAAAATCACTTTAAAAGAGTTGTACCGAGCTAAGCCATCATTGCAAGCCAAGTGTCAAGCCTTTGTATCCCGTTTCAGAAGACACAACGGAGAGATGGCTCTAGGAAATTTCAGTGGTAGATGTTATACATTATATACGCTGGAGCCATAGGCACATTCATTCATTTTAATGCTTTTGACAAAATCCTATCAGAAAAAACAGTCACGTAACACCACCAAAATAAAGTCCTGATAAAGTATTACTAAGAGTAATCGAAGAATGTTATAACTTGGAACTTCACGCTGTCCATGTGAGTTATCTCTTAGTCTCACTACATATAATTTTATTGCATTTTCCACAGCAGTTCCCTCTGTGTATCATTATTTTAACTTATAGAAGCTTATGGCTCTTTTATAAGTATCTCTTTGGATTAATTTCACTGTGATTTCTTCAAGTTAATACTAAAATTTTACCCGTCCCACAAGTTCTTTCTATGAGTTTATCTCTTTTTCAGCCTAAATGGGTTTTAACATAAAGGTGGCACCTGGAGAGTTGTGTAGCTAAGCAAGCCTGCAATCCCATACAAGTTAATGACCACTGTCCTCTGTTGAAACCTGGCATTAAAGAAAACTTGGTTAGAAAATATTAGGAGTGGTAACGTGCATTATTTGCCTCAGTCTCGCATATTTACCACCTGTTTTGCTTTTACAGGGGTTCATATTGCACCACCATACAGCACTATCTGCCTGGATTTAATAAGGTTTACGTCTAGTGACAACTACACTCTTCCTGAAAGGGAAGAAAATTCTCAAGAGTGCTTTGCTGCACCAATATTAATGCTATTCTGACCCTGATCCATTACAGAACATTGCTAAACTTCATAGGGAACTTTATTCCTTCCTCTTCTTTAGGAGTTTGTTATTCATGTATTCTATGAAGAGCTGGGGAAAAAAAAATACAGCAAACTATTGTAAGTCACGATTATTTTATGAAATGTGATGGGAATAAATATAAGCAAGTTGGTATTACAGGAAAGCAAATCCAAATTGTTTGATGGGAGAAGTACTATATTAAGATCACCAATGTATAGGCATTTTTCCAAAGAGAGTGCAAAGCTCTGATGTTCATCTGTGACACTGAATGTTCAATGAAATCCTGAATTGGTATCAAGCAGACCAGATTATGAACAGCAATTACATTAAGGTAATTGCTTGAAAAATAAAATAAAATAGTTCTCTCTTGAAAGGGTTCAGTTGTCTTTGTAACTGCAATCAAGGCAGCATTAATTGCGTCTTAATTTTTTTATACTCGTAACTTAGCTTGTTTAACAAAACTCAAGGTCTACGTAACCTGCTCCATTTAGTAAATTAGGTCTCATTTTTATTTATTGTTATTGAGATAAGAGTTTTCAAACACACAGCAGAGTACTGGAACCGTCTTCATTTCTAATCCTGACAGAAATAACTTGAGAAAGTTTATCAGAGTTCCTTATCAGAATTGTTAAGCTGCACTTTTATCAATAAGCTCCACTGATCAGTAAGTCATTCTGGACACCTGAAAGAGGAAAAACCAGGCCAAGACCAGCACCATTTTACTTTTTGCCTTGAAATATCATCAGCGTGATTCCATTTTTAAAACTCTAACCTCACAGTGCTGGTTTATGCCAGTAATTATGTCAATCGTTTCACAAGGCTCTCGTCTATCACCCACCAATACACACACCTCGCTGCTGGCGGCACACTGCCCAGCTCTAGACCCTTTGATGACCTTTCCTCTCTGCTTGCACAGAGGTTCTGCACCTTACCCAAGTCCAATGAGTTCCTAAAAAGTTTATTTCTCTTCTGACACCACAGTAAAAGGCTATTTTAACACCGCACCACACCTACCTCCCCGGTGACTCTATCATTTAATAAGTGTATTTGGATTGATTTAAACTGTGGTGATGCTAGTTTTTATTTATATACTAGGAAAGCACTGCAAGACTCTAGTGAGTCCCCTGATCCTATAAGACGCTAAACTGATTTCTCTCTTCTGCCTGTTCCTTCACATCTGCTGATGAGCTGAGTTTGGATGATTTGATTTATTTGACGATAAATCCTTTTATGCTTTGGTTATGTTAGGTGCTTACTCTCTGTGGTAACAGGAGTGATTAAAGAATGACATATGAAATCATCAGTAAATGAGGATGAAAGTAACTCACTGCTTATAAATGATAGGCTGAATCATGCTCCAGGTGTATAAATGTTGTTTTCACATTCCTCTTCCCATAGAGAAATTCAAATAAATAATAGGGTCAGTAAGGCCTGAGGTTGTCTTTATCACTTTACTTCTTTTCTACAGAAGCAAATGAAACAAACAATCAATATATTCTTAGCCAAACACATGCTAGCTGCATTACTACAGACTTATTTTAGAGTTTAAGTAGGAGATCAAACAGATTGGAATTAGGAACATGAAAGCTCCTCTCAGTCACCGGATGAACAGAGTGAATGTGCATTAAAACTATCTCCTGGGGAGAGAACAAATATTTTCTTTGCATGCTGTTATCAGAGCAAATGAAAATAGCCACATGAGGTTGCTCAGCAATGTGCTTCCAGCCTCCAATGCTGCTGGGCTTTTTCTTAAAGGAAAAAGAAAAATAATAGGAATTAAGTAAGATGTTGGTATGCGATCAGGCGTAGCTAAAATTGAGGATGCATGGAAAGGCAAAGCATATAGTTAGGACTGAACAGACACCTTCAAATGAGTTCAGTGACTGGCTTTTAGACTGTGTGGGGGCAGGCTGAGCACAACTGCAACGCAGATGGAGGCTGCAGAGCAGCTGCCCATCCCTCTACCCTTTGGTGTTCCACTGCCACTCTAGAAAATGCTCTGGTATAACATCACCCATTGCTTTGGAGCACTAATAATTTTTAGAGCTGTCTTTTGTCCATTCTTATGACTGGGAAACTTGTGCAAAGACTTAAGACTGATACAGTTGAGCCACAGCACGATGTTCATCAAGCTGACATTTGAGGAACAGTGCAAATAACTGTGAGCTGGTGCTCTGCCAGTGCCACCTGCAAGCGCTGGGGTAAAAGTCACTGCAATGCATATAGCACCATTCTGAACTGGACTCTGAGCACTGCAGCAGTTCTACTGTAAACTGAATATAGTTAGAGTCTATAGTATTCAGTAGACTTACTATAGACTGCCATTTTACTGACATCCAATTGCCAGTTCAGCAGCAAAAACACAACTGGGGGTAAGGATAACCAGGTTTCTCATGTTTCCTTGACAAATAAATTTATCTTTTGTTTTTTTCTACTACTCATAGTGCTACCAACACCCAAAATGGAGCTGCTGTGGCTACTCTTTTTCATTAGAATTTGGCCCAGACACTTCCTTGAAGTCTTTATTTGGTCCTAGAGAATGTAACTTGTGTTCCACCAGTTGTGGGGTTTGTCGCTAACACTGATTTATGGCTTCATTTCCCTTATTTGTCTACTATAGTTACATTTTTTAAGTTCCAGTTGCATGTTTTGGAGTATAAATTTCTGCTAAAACCCATTCTGCATAAAGCATTGCCCTTCTTATTGTTATTTATTGTAATACCCCACAAAGTTTTAAAAGTCCCAATGATTTTATGGTAAAGAGCATCCTTGCAATCAGCTAAAACCATTATTACTAACAATTCTTCCACATTTTTTTTTTCCCCTCAAAGCTCTCAATACATATTCATAGCACAGTGATTTTTTTGGTTTCTTAAAAGAGCAAATTACAGCTTATTTCCCAAATGATTGCAAAGCTCTTCTTAATATGCATAGACCAAAAGGAAGGAAAATTTGGAGCTATGCATCAAGTGAGGCTGTTCTACAGGAAGAATGAGAAGGGATACAAAGGAATGTATGAGCTCACCTCCAGAAGTGCCCCTGTTTTTCATGGGGATAATCCAGCCAGGCTCATATGGCTGTATTACCAAGGACATTAGGATGACAATGTATTGGCTCATTGGGGCAATAATCTATTCAGCTAATTTTACTAGAAGTCAAAGGAAATTTTAAGCAGCAGGAAACAGAAATAGGAAAACGTGCTCACATGTGCAGGCTGTGTGACAACACTCACCATGAAAGGGATACAGGGCATGTTGAGTCCATCCCTACTAAGTCACGAGGTGCATCTCCATGATACAAAAAGCTCTGCTCTCTTTGCTGTGTCACGCTAAATAAACAAACACTGTCCCTCTGGCACCTCAGTCATTCTACCAACTGTTAGCAGCCAACAGCAAGAATGGGTATTTATTGTGAAAACAGTGTTCCGATAAAAAAACGGTAGCATGTTCATCAGGGATGGTGGGCCAGGAGCTGCAGATAGGATATTGTACCTGCCCTGAAGGTGTAATGCTTTCTACCTCTGTTCCTTGCTGCTTAGACAAGTTTTTAGTATTGAACTGTGCACAAAAGCTCTAAAAAGTAAAAGCTATGGAAGGATGCAAGTGAGCTTTATCTGATTAACACAAAACCAGGCCAGACTGGATGGGGCCTGGAGCAAGCTGGTCTAGGGAAAGGTGTCCCTGCCCACAATGAGAGGTTGGAACAGTATGATCTGTATGGTCCCTTCCAGCCCAAATCATTCTTTGATTCTATGATAATATTTTTATCAATGAGCATGCTAATTCAGACCACATTACTGAAAGAGATGACAAAAACAAAAGAGGAGGATAAGCATAAACTGTGTCGCTAAGCTAGAGTCAGAGATCTGCAGAAGAATCAAAGCTGCTTCAACCTTCAACGGTGTTTAAAAGCATGAAAAATCAGATTTTTTTTTTTTGCATAAAGAAAAAACCTGTAATCCAATATACCCTTTAAGTATGACTCAATCTGTGCAGCAGAGCTGTGGATGCCAGTTGTATGTTCTGACCAAAGCATGTAAATAATTTACCTGTGGTAAACGGGCTGAACAATCATGTAAGAACCTAAAAAAGAAGTTGAATGAACAAGACATCAGCCCTGTGGATTCAGTGTGCCTGGAGAGGGGAAAAAAAAAATTAAAAGAAAAAAAAAAAGGAGAAAAAAGTAAAGAAAGAGAGTATGAGGATACTTAGTGATTTAGAGGATCAAAACTGTTTTAAGAGAGCACAGGTACTTGCTTTCACAAAGCATTCAGGAGATTTTTGAGAAATCCTTCACACGATTTAAGACCTGGACTATGAAACCACTCACACTGCTGTAATACATCACACGTAAAGATGATGCCAAACAGAAGCAGTCAGATATTTGTCAGAATCTGAAAGACAAAGTCAAGGAAAATGTGAGAAAATTCCTACCTTTGCACTTCCCTTTTTCTGAAGATAGTCATCCAAGATCCTCTTTCATATGCATCAAGGTCTCACAGGGGATCACTGGAGCTCCCCTGAGCTGGCATTTCTTTATCCTTGAGGGCAACAGTAGCACGGCTGAATGCACTACTGCCCCCAGACACCATCCCATCCCAGAGTATTTATATGGCTGTCAAAGCATTCCACTTATTCCTTTAATTGAGTGGGAGATGAAGGTGCCAGATAGATAAGCCAACTAAATTAATGAAAAATATTATTTTTAACAACAATAAATGAAATACAGTTGGAAAAAACAAATTACAGCAGGCCAACAATGTCATATCCATATGTACCTGGAGTAGGAGCCAGATGAACAGGAGCATTCCACAACAGTACCTATTTAAAAATCAGAATTGTATGAAGGTAATTTTAGCTTTCCTAAATCTATCATTTCTGCACGGAGTTCTCAGCCTGAGAAATCTAAAAAGCAAACAGACACTCCAAAGGGGCTGGGGAGAGGGAGTGGAGAATACTGCAACAGGCATTGATCATAAAAAACAATTTATACCTGTGTTTCTCTATATTATACATTACACATTTATGAATTCTCTTTAACAGCAAGTAGTCAAGCCAGTAGACAGAACCAGCAGGGTCACAAATTCGAATTTAAAAGCAGTTAACAGAAAAAAGGACTTTGATCTTGTACAGATTGGAGAGGAGTTCAGAGTAGTACAATACACCAACCCCAGAAATTCCCTTGATACTCAGACTGGCATAGGCATTTACAGCTATCAGGGTTCAAATATCCTTCATTATAGCACTTTTTTCCCCATGGCTGCATATTATTTGGTTCTTCATAACTGGGGAGGTGCTGTGAAGATTAAACCAGTTTCAAAACCTATTTGAATAAAAGAGTAAGTATTTATTTATACTTAAATTTGTATTCATTTTGTCAGAATCATTTCTATACAGGTTGTGCTGATTTTTTTCAGTTACTAACTCGACCAAGCAGTTGCTTTGGGAGCTCACTGTAATTAGCTTTTATGAATCTATCATTATTCGCAGACCATCTTGGAACAAATGAACAAAAATATTTTTATGCATTTGTGTTGTTGAGTACTAAAAATATAGCAGCTCATGTATAATTTTCATGCAACTTAGGAAAACCTATGCATTTTAAAATGTTATTCTGCTACAGTAACTTGTCAATTTTCGTAAGTGACAGTAATTACAAGAATTGTTGGGTTTTTTTTTTTTTAGTCTTACTTATGCCACCCTTTTTTGATGTAAGTAAAAAAAAAAAATTAGTGGCAGTTACATCCATAAATATGGCATTGTACTAGCTTGTAAAAAAAAAAAAAAAAGAGTAGTGATCCAAAGGAAGAATATTTAACAGTGTTGTTTCATTAGCCAGTGTGGCACTGACCGATTTCCACAGTCAGAGGTGCAGCAATCACAAATTCAACACTTCTCATCTCTGCTATCACAAAGAACTTTTGTCTTCCACTGAGTTCATTTGTACTTGATCCTACATTCTCTGAATTTAATGGCAAAGCAGTGCCCGTTGACCGCAGTGATACAGAGGGATGAATCACAAAGGCTTCCTCTTTCTCCAAAGCAAGGCATGCTAGAAAATATTTATCTGCAAAGCAATTTTAAATATTTCATGCCATGTCTATAGATTTACTGAAAGTACAGTAATCCCAGTTGGAAACAATTATACAATTACTCACTGCAGTGCCCACATTTAGCTTGGCACAAGTCTAGCTGTTATTTGTGAGCAATTTACTTGATGCGTTCCAGCACAGAATGGCTCCTTAGAACGTCTGCACATTGGAATACACATGTGAGCATTCACAAGGTTAATATTACCACCATATAACTTTGTTTCAGAAATATCTGTATTTACTGAACAAAGCGTGCTCTCTTCTTTATGGACAATTTTCCCTCGGGTGACCATTACTGAATATTCTTCCTGAAGTTCTTCCCAGGAAGAACATGGCAAAGATTTGGATCAATTTCAGATTGTACAGTAGCAACTGAGAGCTCTGCAGCCAAATTATCTATGATCGGTGTGTCAGGAAGGCCTAAAACCAATGGTGCCAAGACAGCCCAAAATCTGTTTTTACGCACTCCTGAGGGCCCCACGTTCAGAGTTGCTGAAATACAGAAACAAGCAGCAGCTGCATAATCAATTTATGTGAAATAACTGGGAAATTATTAAGTCAGAGATTCAATGAGATGGTATCAAAAGAACTGACTAAATCCTACTCTTATTTCTAGTCATGTCACATCAAATTTGGACCACTGAGTCTAAATTAGAGTGTCCCGGGTCTTGCTAGCACCTTTTTAAGAGGTGCTTTATGCTAACTCACAGCAGCCTTGGGCTGTAATAATTCTGAATGTGTGTCTGCAACTACTAATTCAGTAATTCTCCCTTAATCTTCCAGTTTCTGTTTCCACAGACCATACCAGAGAGGCTGCCAGAAGAAACGGCAATTGACCTCATGAGAAACAACGTTAAAGGAGCACATGAAGTTCACCCAGCTCTTGCCTTCTTGGACCAGAGGCAGATTTTGGCCATGGCGACCAAGGCAGTAGAGTCATTTAGACCAACTGCCCCAATTTAACAACTCACCCAACAGATTATTTTTCTAGGTAGTCAAAGAACTGCAGGACACAGTTCATATTTTCATCTGGTTAGAGTTAAGAAGTAAAAATCATTAGCATTTTTTTGAGGGTTTTTTTCATTCAATATGCAAACTTTACATACTATTAGTTTCATGTTTCATTTAAGGAATTTGTTAGAAATACCTTGGCTACATTTTCTTAGGCAAAAGGAAAGGATGTAGTGTGATAACAGTAGCTGAACAGGCTGCATAATCCCAGCCTTCATTCCACATGTGATTAAGGACATCTGGCTCTTCAACTTTAAAGGACAAACTATTAGAAAATAGAGGAACAAACTTTAGAACTCAGCTGGTATAGATAACAGTGCACAAGGACTGGGTTTGGGTTGCTTTAAAGGTAAGGAAATAATAGGATATTGGTACCCTGCTCAATTAAGATAACACATCACTGCCTATATGCTATATAAAGATAACCCCAGTGACTGTGAGAAGCACTGAATAAAAGAGCATACCCCGTACCAGAGGGAAAAAAAAAAAAAAAAAAAAGAGTGATTCTGTTTTGCTGCAAATGACATGCAAATTAAAAAAATAAAATAAAATCTAGTACTGAAGAAAAAATAGCCACTTAGGGCTGGCCAAACAGAACATTATTAGACAATTTCTGATATTGATATTACTGTCAGTAAAAAAGAAAATAA